>CAHIKZ030001111.1:512500-520000 GCA_903632075.3 Acanthosepion pharaonis | reverse complement strand
AGGTACCCACGGAGGAGGCACTCTCAGTAGTCAGAGACAGATTGGCCTCTGACTCATCCCTAGAAGAACGGACCAGTATTCCAATAGATAATCTGATGGAGATGTTGACTTTCTGTACACAAACAACACACTTCGGAATGGGATCACACATATATCGACAGGATGAGGGCTTAGCAATGGCCTCGCCATTATCACCAGCAATGGCGAATATATACATGGAATACTTTGAGGAAATGGCATTAGAATCTATATCTCTAAAGCCAACTATATGGTTAAGGTATGTAGATGACGCTTTCATACTCTGGCCACACCAGGAAGATGTTCAGGTTCTACTGGACCATGTGAACGCAATAAGACCTTCGATGCAGTTCACAATGGAGAAAGAGAGTAACAACACACTCTCATTCCTGGATGTTCTAATATCCCAAACAGAGCATGGGTTTAAGACATCCGTATACCGTAAACCGACATTCACCGGACAGTACCTCAATTTCAACTCCCACCATCCATTCAGCGTAAAGAAAGGGATCGTCCGTTGCTTACAACACCGAGCAAAAGTCATAAGTGGCGACCAAGAGACATTAGATAAAGAATTGGTCAGTATAAATAGTACCCTACAACGTAACAACTACCTTGGGTACATGGCAGCAGCCCCAAAACCTGGGATAGGCGGGTACAAGAGCAGGACAACATTCAGAAAACAGTCTGCCTGCCTTATGTGAAAAGGTTATCAGAGAAAATACAAAGGATCTGCGGTCCATATAACATCAGGACAACCTTCAAAAGCTTGACGACACTTCGCAGATATCTCTCCCGAGTAAGACACCCCATGACTAAAGACTGTGTGTACGCTATCCCGTGCAGCTGCGGAAAGAAATATGAAGGAGAGACAGGCCGCCCCCTCAAGGTAAGGCTTCAAGAACACCATAAAGCTGTAACACGAGGGGAAGTGGAAAAATCAGGCGTGGCTGACCACATATGGAGAGAGATCACCGCCCTCCATGGGATCAGGTTGGGATCATAGACAAGGAACACCATTGGAAAATTCGTAAACTTAAGGAATCAGTACATATGCTAGGCCACAAAAATCTCCTGAGCCGACCAAGCATAGAAATAAATACAATATAGGAACCAGTAATAAGGAGTGCCAGAGAAAAGCGATGATAACAACAAAGTTGAAATATGAGCTCTGGTAAAAACACGCAATGATAACATTAAAATTGCAATATGAGCACTGGTAAAAATGGTTGCTGAAGACATTAGGTTTATAATACCGAGAAATTTATGCACAGATGTCCACAGTGGATAAAGGCGTTAGTTAGATCCAGTGACAGGACCCAAAGAGTGTGAGTTCAATACCCGGTTAAGCCAGTGGAGAACTTTCAGAGGGGAAATTAACAGGAGATAACTGACATCCATTAAACATGGCACGTGTAACTAGAAGAATATACCCCAGTGAGCGAAATAAAAGGGGTTCAGTTCGACATTCCAACAACCTGAAGAAGGCCGGAGCGTACAACGGCCGAAACGTTGTAACAACTATGGTGACAAAGATGAGGACAATAGTCCGAATAATGTAAATAATGTACATAATACCTCATCTCAGAAATATAGACATATATATGTATATATGTTGTGTTAACATTTGTTCTTCTATCGAGGTAACGCGTGTTCCGCCCTTAGTGTTTTTTATGTGGCAAACGGATGCTCAGTGGCATCCAAGATAGACATGTAAACTGTAGAGACGCTACTGTATCGATATCCCTTATGGAATCGTTCCGGATCGTTTGTGAGATCAGAATCAGATGCGTGCAAAGAGCTGCAAAAATGGGTTCTTTTCGATAAGAAACGCACATGCCAAGGAAAAAAAAAAAACTCGTGGTCAAATAAATGAATAAATAAAATAGGTAGACACTATGCATTAGAAATCTTTTTCTTCTGCCTGCTGAAATGAGAGAGAAAACAGAACGCAATAAAGTTGTTGAACGACCAAACATACCATTGAACACCTATTCACAATTTTCTCCATTTTCTGTGAGTTCTGCTGCTGTAAACTGCAACATTTCTCTGTCATCAGTTCAGAAATTTGTGGTTGGTTCATTACAAGTCTCCACCAGTGTAATGAACTCATCTGCAAAAATAGTCAAGGCTTTAAATCGACGAGAGTCTTCAACACACACACACACACACACACACACACACACACACACACACACACACACACACACACACATATATATATATATATATGTATATCTAAATGAAAAGAAAGAACAGTAAGATATATAATCCGGTGTTCTTATAGATATTTTTATTTTTACAAAATAGTGCTCAATGTAAATTTACAGAGTATTAACATTATAAATTAACTGATTTAAAATATGTTTTTCGCTACACAGTTTTAACCATGTTTCAAAAATGGAAGCTAAAAGGTTCGAATTTAATTTTGTAATAAAATTAAAGACATTAGTTCCGTTTCATCCTCAAGCGAATTTTGAAGTAACTTATTTTTTAAATTTACTTGCTTTTAAAGACACGGCAAAAAAATCATAATTTACAGTTAACTGATACAACAAAAGTTAATGAAAATGAACACGCAACCACCCTTTGTCTGGATGAATAGATTTCTCTGTATCCCTGGATATGATTTTTTGCCGTGTCTTTGCAACCCAGTAAATTTAAAAATAAGTTACTCCAAAATTCGCTTGAAGTTGAAATGGAACTAATGTCTTTAATTTAATTACAAAATTAAATTCGAAGCTTTTAGCTTCCATTTTAGAAACATGGTTAGAACTGTGTAGCGAAAAACCATATTTCAAATCAGTTAATATATATATATATATATATATATATATATCCAGGTTAGGTGGGAAGGAATAGAGTACAATTCCAACGTTCCTAACATCTAATTTGAATGATGGCTCAATACAAAGTAGAGCAATATTATTTATTTATTTTAGGATATTACATCGAAAACATGTCAAAATCGCGACACAATTGTAGTTGTGTTGCGATGCCTATTAATGCATCTCATCAGGCGATTGTAAATTACTGGCGATTGAACGATTTATTTAGATTTAAAAGCAAAATAAGGCTTCTTTTTACGAAAAAAAAAGGGGAAGGTGCTTACAAGGTTTGTGAGCTTTATATATATATATATAAAAGTGAAGATTGAAGTCAACACGAAGAGGCGTCAGGCTGTTCCATGCTAGGCTGTTTCATGTTAGGCGCAATCGTCAGGCGGCCTGATGATTGCGTCTCGCATGAAACAGCCTGTCGCCTCTGAGTGTTGACTTCAATGTTCACTTTTATATTTATATTTACGTACGCCCTATCTCTGATATTGAGCACTTTATCCCATAAATATAGCACACCTTAAAACTATTTCTTCATTCATATATATATATATATATATATATATATATATATATATATATATATAAAACAGAAAATGTCTGTGAATCTGCGTGTGTCGATGTGTGTGTTTATCTGTGTGTGTGTGCATGCTATTTATGCAAGTCCACATTTCTCGATGAAATTGTACACACAAGTTGCAAATTTTAAGTTAGATCAAGACCAACAATTCAATCTCGAGGCACGCCTGGTTTTGGTAGAAATATCGATAAAACTGAAGTGGGGTACGACTTTTTGCAAAAAACAAGGCAAAGTTACACGCAAACAAAATTTTTACTGGATGAGCTGATTTTCTTTGCACTTAATGTAAAACAAATGTTATGAGTTTTATGTTTAATACTTCATAGTTTTCCTGCGACATTGGCTTCACGCAAAAAAATCGGGTTTTCTGTACTACTTAAAAAAAAAACTTGACTAACTTCCTCAATTTTTATTCGATTTTCTTCGAAGATGTCGCAAAACATTTGCCTTCATGCACGAAATAAAACGTGTGGTTTTAGTCCTGCTCATTTCTCTGCGTCGGTTTTTCGGTCATAACTGCTTGGTTTTTCATCCGATGCTTTCCCAATTTGCCATGTAAAACAAAAATTATCTTGCGTGAAAAATTGGTTTCAGTTAAGTGAACAAAATCTGCCACAAACTAGGTCCCAAATCGGCTTGTGTGATTTAGCCAATAGTTTCATTATACGATTCAATCCAAAATTGGCATTCGAACAACCTTTGCTGGAAAAAAATTGTTTAAGAAGAATTATTGAAGCTTTAAAAGCGAAAAAAATCGCGAAGAAACTCTTATTAACCCCAGCTTTACAGTAAACGTTCGAAGGAGGGGGGGGGCGTTCATGCATTTGCACTTGAAGTTGGATCAAGTTCTGATGCTTCATCCCTGTTTTTGTTTGTTTAATAGATTTGTGAACAATACCATTCTATTTGAAAGTTATTACGTCCATAGGAAATTTACTGAATATCTAAAACATTGAAACAATTTAACCCGAACCAACAACCACACAAGAAGTTTTTTTTTTATCGATGTAATTCATTTATTAAGAACAATCAAACACTTGCGAAGGACATACCGTAAAAAAGATGAGGGGAGAGTAGCTTAGTATATCAACGGAAAATGCATGCAAGCGGGGAGACAGGCAGGCAGGCATTTCATGTGGGTATACAGGAGTGAAGTTATACAGTTGTAGCTATTTACACCTGGGCAACGACGGGTATATTGGCTAGTACATATATATATATATATATATATATATTATGAAATGGACAAAGTCCGACGATTATTTTAAGACATTTTTGTTTATACATTCTTTTTTATAGATACAAATATTTAAGTAAATGCTCTGTGTATAATAAACAGTATTCATAATATTTACCGGCCCGAATGTCTGAGAAATTTTGATAGAAAATATTCGTCCTCCGACAGGAATAGAACCTGTATCCTATACGGAACCGTCATATAGCCTGACTATAAACCGATTGAGCCACAGAGGATAGTTCGGTTAGCAAGGTCAGTTAGATAGGTTTGTCTGGCTCCTTAGGATTATTTTAGTTTTTGGTTTACTTATTACTTACTACATTTTGAGCACTTTACGTTTAGTCTTTTACTCTTTTTTTTGTGTTTTTTTTTGTCTTTGGACTTGGAGCTCAAGGACTTGACAAGACGATTCGTACAGTGTTATGTTCTTGGTTCTTTCTTTTTTATTTCCAATTTGTTATTTACAAGTTGAGCCAACAGGCCAACAGAGGTTTTTCAAAACTAGTATTACCATTCATATATATATATATATATATATATATATATATATATATATATATATATATATATATATACCGATTGTAACACCAAAGTTGTCCAATTGTCAGATTAAGATTGAAACCGTTGAATCTTAAAAATGATTAAAGATATCCTACTGGAATTACCCCGAGGTTTTTATAACCCTATTGGACTCTACTTTGTAAAATACAAATATATTTAGCTCTAAGTTGAAATGATGATTTCTCACGATGTTGTGACCTCCTGATCCAGTTTTCCTCTCAACTTATTCACCGTTCTCTTGATGGTTCTTGACTGGACTTTGAAGATGGAAGCCAGAGTATGAATGTTCGTATCTTTTTTTCTCTCACCATTGCTCAATTATGAAGACATAGTGGGACTGACGCAAAACCATTTTCACCTGTTCTCTTTCTAGCTAAATAATTCAAAGGGTTTTTAAGTGATTCTTACGACTAACGGTGTCAAGATGGCTAAACGTCTTACCTGAAAACCTAGAAAAAAGTAACACAATTGGTTTAGTGACTTTTTAGATATTAAACATTCTGTAGGATGGAAAATTATCAAATGCTGTTACATGATTTGGACAATTTTGCTGTTACACCCGGCATATATATATATATATATATATATATATATATATATATATATAAATGGTGGTACTCGTTTGGTAAAACCTTGAATAGCTCAACTTGCACTAGAACAAATGGGTACTCGGGGAAAGATGGGGAATAAAAAAGAAAGAACTAAGAATATTAAAACAAAGCGAAAACAATCGTCTAGTGTTTAAGCTCCAAGCTGTTTTTTTGTCGCGTGGTCATTGTTATTTTTGGTTTTAGCAATAAAGTCTGTTCCATAATTTTCCTTTTCAGCAGAAGATCCGTTTAGGTGAAACCTAGGTAGATTTGCCTGGCTCCTTAGGATTAACTTAGATCTATCTATCTATCTATCTATCTATCTATCTATCTATCTATCTATCTATATATAATATTACAATAAAACTCTTTATCTTGTCCTGGAAAACGTTATATTTAAAAAGTGCTCAATACACAATTCAAAAAATCGAAATTGTACAGCTAGTTAAGATCTAAATTATTACAATCACTAACCTTTTCCCCTACCGCGGTTTCTATCATTGAAGGCTTCTTCAGGAGGTAGGGACCAGAAATACAGAAACCAGGTATCCCGTTGTGATCCATTATATCAGGAATAAGCAGCACTTCACATAAGCTAACCGGCATACTAATCAAAATTTAACCCCACTTCTTGCTACAATTAGCACCTTGCATATGAAAAAGTCTGGTGCTCAATAAAATAAAAACAAAACAAAACACAGACGTCAAAAACAAATATATGACTAGTTTAGAATAAAAATCTTTACTTAGACATTACACAGACATATATATATATATATATATATATATATATATATATATATATATATATATATATATATATATATATATAGCTGTAGAGTAGATAAATGAAACAGACAAATATAAACAGGAGTATACGCGTGTGTTGGCGTGCATACGCAGGCAAGCAAATAAATAATCGTCAAATTTATGCATGAGGTATAAACGCAATAGAGCAAAGATATGTATTAATTAGTACATATACTCGTACCTCCGAAGGTATATATATATATATATATATATATATATATATATATATATTACGATAAACGTGCAATCAATTTACAAATTCATGAAATATTCACACAAAAACAAATGCAAAGGTTAATGATTTAATTGGCGAGAAATCCATCGTCGCAAACAATTCAAATAATATACAAAAACCTCCGAATCCGTTATGAATGAAATGATCCTTGTTTCTATAAGTTTCTGCCGTATTAGTTCTTATTTTTACTACAAGCTTCCGTCTGTTCCTACAGACATCTTCAGGTATAGAATAGATGTTGTTCTTGTTTATTCTCTTAGTAATAAGAGGACAACGAAAATATATGTATTGTTGTATCCGAAAATGCTATTCGTTCATCACCATATTTGTATATGAACGCACAACTTTTAAAAATTTAAAATCAAACTCAGCGTTGCTACTGCGAGCTCCAAAGACTCTTTCATTTTTCCAACTAAGAGAAAACAAGAACAACATCATATTCTATACCTGAAGATGTCTGTAGAACAGACTCTTAATAAAATTAAGAACTAATACGGCAGAAATTTATAGAAACAAGGATCATTTCATTCATAACGGATTCCTGAGGTTTTGTATATTATTTGAATTGTTTTTATGACGATGGATTTCTCGCCACCTAAATCATTAACCTTGCATTTGTTTTTTTTGTGTGA
>CAHIKZ030001111.1:505000-507500 GCA_903632075.3 Acanthosepion pharaonis | reverse complement strand
TTTTTTTTTAACCAAGAAATCTCACCTTATCGTTTGTTGATGATTCTTCAATTCACAGACCAAATAAAATACTTCTGCTTCTTTTACCATTTTCAGGCGACCATCTTGTGACTTGTGAGCATCAACGGAATCTTTCAAATAAATTGTATTTCAGAAAGAGCATATATTTCTAACATGTGTAAGTGTTTATTGATTAAGAGTTTTTTTATTGATAATCATTGATCTGAAGTTATTCTCCCCTGTTGTACCTAATAATGTTACATCAAATCGTTATTCTACGACTATTACATGAACAGCGTAAATCGTAAAGAAGAATAAGCCTCGTTTGAGATTTGAATTCGCATAAAAATATATTAATTCGTTTTACAAACATAACCAAAGACTCATTCTTATGCTTTTGCAGTGTGATGATGTGATGAATATATATATATATATATATATATATATATATATATATATATATATATATATATATATATATATGTAAGCAAATATATGGATAGATATTGAAATAAATAAATAAAAATATCATAATAAAATTCTTTTCGTTTTTCATTCAAAATACTCAAATTTTAGGAATACGTTTTCACAACATCGCCCACGTGACGACGATGTGATCATATTTAAACGGAACGCTGATCTTATAAAAGATTTCAGTTATCTGTTTGGATTGGTATTTCTTTTATGTCCATCGTCTTTTTCATGTTGAATTGTATATGCTCTATGTTAATTATGTTTTATGAATATGTCCTGAAGATGGTCTATTAGACCGAAACGTCCGACGTTGACATTAAACATTAAAACAGCATAATCGCATATTAGGATTTTTGTTTGTTTTTTTTCAGTATATTTTTCTTCATATATATATATATATATATATATATATTTCAACTAGAAATTTCAACTGTCTCTTTCGGATGTTGGGATTTAGATTACTAAGTGTTTCCATTTTCTCTGAAATAGTGTATAAAATGTCGTTATATCCAGCGACAGGACCAAAAGAGTATGTGTTCAATACCCGATTAAGGAGCAATATAGTTACTGATGACCAACCTCTCCCCTTCTCCCTTCGGCATTGTATTTTGCAAAGTAAACAAACGCCTATTTTAGGCTTTCGACATCATAAGTATTAATACTGTACTGATATTTCTTGAGCTTTGATGAGGCCAAATGGTGGTGTTTCCATTGAGGATTGAACTCGGAACATAAGCGAATAGGTTTCCGGAATGAATGTGCTAACCATTGCGTTAAGTTAGACGAGAAAATATTAAAGCTGTAAAAAAAAATCAATATCTTGCGGAGCCATTATGTTGATCAATTCATGTCATGTAGCCAAATGTGACGTCATGCATCGTCACGTTTATTTCAGAGTGATGTCATCATACAGAAAGAAACACGAGTCAACAAAAGGGGTAAAAAGAATAAAGCCCAAACAAAATCAGATTGTTGTATGACTTAATTATTGACCACATACACTGTGTAACATGGCTTTTAATAGAAAATAAACAATTAAGAAGTTTTAACAGAAATAATAATAATAATAATAATAATAATAATGATAATAATAATAATAATAATAATAATAATAATATCAAGGTATGATCCGTTATGAAAAGAGTTCACATTGAGTTGGTCGGTGGCAAATTTCTGGACAGAGAGAGAGAGAAAGAGAGAGAGGGAGAGAGAGAGAGAGAGAAAATGCGGTGAATGACAAAGAGAGAGGGAGGGTTTTAGAGAGAGAGAGAAAGTTGGGTGAAAGACAAAGAGAGAGGGAGGGTTTTAGAGAGAGAGAGAGAGAGA
Source organism: Acanthosepion pharaonis (assembly GCA_903632075.3). Lineage (NCBI taxonomy): Eukaryota > Metazoa > Mollusca > Cephalopoda > Sepiida > Sepiidae > Acanthosepion > Acanthosepion pharaonis. The sequence goes on along the minus strand of CAHIKZ030001111.1, from coordinate 505,700 downwards.
AAGTGGGGTGAAAAACAAAGAGAGGGAGGGTTTTAGAGAGAGAGAGAGAGAGAGAGAGAGAGAGAGAAAGTGGGGTGAAAGACAAAGAGAGAGGGAGGGTTTTAGAGAGAGAGAGAGAAAGTGGGGTGAAAGACAAAGAGAGAGGGAGGGTTTTAGAGAGAGAGAGAGAGAGAGAGAGAGAGAGAGAGAGAACTGAATAAAAGAAAAGACAAATCAGTATTACTCATACATGCTCAAAAAACTCCGTGCATTTTTGTGTCTGTGTCTCTGTGTGTGCTTTTGTATGTATGTATATGCATGTATTTATTATGTTATTCCACGATCTTAAGTTTCGACCGATGCATTCTCCGGCTTCTTTACCTTTGATAGGTATTTACCCAACGTTCCCACGGTGATAGCGTATGGCACGAGGTTGGTTTAATGTGGAGTGGGCATACGTGTACATAAGTTTAAAGGACAAAGACTGTCCAGGCCCCACGGCCACTTGTACGCTGGCGTCGGTATCAACCAAACCTCTCCTTCTTTAGTGCAATGAAGATGGTGCCACACGGTGTGAATTTCCTGAGGCCAGGCTTCGTTATGGCTTAAGGGGTAGAACAGATACTACGCGTTGATCACAGTGGCGGGTTGCGACACAAAGTCGGTTTAATGTATGCTGCCCATACACATACATATGGGCCAAGTCCCCCCAACCACTGTC
>CAHIKZ030001111.1:485000-500000 GCA_903632075.3 Acanthosepion pharaonis | reverse complement strand
TTCATGGACTAATTCAGGTACATCTATTTTCTTTTCGGTGTAAATCTTGCCCAAATGTTGTGGGAGTTAGCTGTGGGCAGGGTTCCACCATATTCCGACAGGAGAGCGGAGTGTTTCTTTATGCTTATAACATTTAATTAGTTTGAATGACTCTACCCGAAATGATTACCACCTCGACCGACCCAAAACCTCAATATCCCAACCCCAAGCGACCATTTTCCCGCGGAAATCAGCCAGCTGGCTCCACTTTTCAAGCGAAAACGAACGGGCGTCTATGTAGAAACGAAGTCAAGCCAAAGAACGAACGAACAAAAAAGACAAGTAGAAAAAAAAATATATATATGGAAAGACAGAAACGTAAAAAAGATGCCAAGGACGTGGTCTTCCATTCTTTTCTCTGTTTTCTTTTCTTCTTTTTTTTTTTTTTTTTAAAATAAATAAATGTTCATGAAATAATGAACAATGAAATATATCTACTTAAAAGAATGGTAAAAAAAAAATATTCAAAAATGAAATATAATAATGAAATAAATTATTAAAGTGTCGGCCAACTTCATGTTCTAGTTCTTCTTAAGTATTTCCAGTTCGAAGAAGTAAGCCTTAAGCAAGACAATAAAATCAACTGTTGCTTTAAATGAACGGAAAAAAAGAAGGTAACTTTGTATCATCAGCATCATTGTCATCAACGTCATCATCATCATTATCTTGTACTTTCCCGCGCTAATCGCGATTGAAATCGGCAAGATCCAAGGGAAAAAAAGGCGTACAGTTGATGAAATAAGTTAATAAACTTTTTTTTTTTTTCATTATCAATTTTTCTTCTTATTATTATTCTCTTTTTAAATTTTTTTGAATGAAAAAAAAAAGAAAAAAAGAAAGAAATCAAATCAAATCAACCGTCAAATTACCTGAAGGAAAACATAGAGAACGCTTTCTGATTTATTCTTAATCATCAATATTACCATTCCCGCATTAAATAACCCAGATTGAAGAGAGAAATATAGGGATTAGATAAAACAAATCAAATAAAAGAAAGTCTTTCTTTTTTCTTCTTTTTCTTCTTCTTTTTCTTTTTCATCTTGTTTGTTGGTTCATCTTGATCTACCATTTCAAATTTATCACGGATTTAAGGAAATATACTGTTGTTTCGTATCCGAAATATGAACATAAGAAAAAAGTAAGCGAGAAAGAAAGAGAAAAAAAAATTCCCAACCCTCAATATACATGCTATCATAAAAGTAATTAAAAAAAAAAAAAAACGTTCCCGATTGAAAAGCAGTTTTGTATTAACTAGTAAGATTAATTGTTTTATCCTCAAGGAATTTAGTAGGAAAGTTGGAAGGAAGGCAGCAAAGGAGAAAAGCAGAAACATAGAAAGATTGACAGGAAGTAACCAAAAAGGTACAAAGGGGGGGAAAAGAGTGGAAAAATATTGTCGATTTCATTATAATATCGTCATCATCATAATTATTGATCACTCAGCAAGAACGCTGGATGAACAGTTCTTCGTGTCCGATTCAGTTGATTATCTCATTGCTACCAGATTTAAACCAACCAATCTACTATTTGATTAGTTGTGCAACATATCTGTTTCAAGTCTACTTTCACTTTCGCTTGCGTGTTTTTCCTTATCTCAAATTTGTTCATTTTTATTATTTAATTAACCGTTCATTTGTACACTTATTGATGTTCAAAGGAGAAGTCTTATCGTCGATCATCTTGACAAGATGATATTTATAATTGATTTTGTGGTTTTATTGTTGATTGTAGAGAAAAAAAAATTCAGAGGGTGTGTTTTAGGCTTGGTTGACGCCTCTTTTCATTATTATTTAAAAGTCGCCATTGGAGATGCTTCACCGCCTACAAGCAACTATCACCATTCGCGCCATCTTTAACGTAATCTCCTCCTTCATCTTCCGCATTGAAATAAAAAAAAAGTTGATACTTTTGTTTACATTTGTGTTTAAAGAAAAGATTTGAGGATTTGGGAGATGTTTGCTTTCAGCTTCTTCAAATCGAAGTAAAGTATTTTAGAGACTGAGTGTTCACTGACACGGTCATCAGAGTTTTCGTTATCACCACCGTCGTTTTCTTTGTAAGCCACATCAAATTCATTAATCGTATTTATCAGGGACAAGATCATGATTAAAATAGCCATTGTTTTCATAAATAAGCAGACTTATTTTTTTGATTTTTTTTTTTTTTTGCAGTCATGAGAAACAAAACAAATGCTGACAGCACATTCAGTTCAACGCCATGTTCTTTTTCTTCCTCTAGTTTACAACTGACCAATAGTCAACAACATTTTACGCATGCGCGGATGCAGACGTCCCAGTTACGCACACATATACAAATATTTTTTATGCAGCAGATTCAATAAAATTGGAAAATCATCCCATTTCAAATGTCTCAAGTCCTCAATGATTCGTTCTTCACTTTTATTTAAACTCTTATTTCTGTTGAAAGAGACTTTATATACGAAGCGTTGCTGAAATATACACAAAATATTGGTGATGTTTGGTCATTTGTCCAGATTTTGGGAAGAGGGTCATGACCAATTTCCCTAAATCTGAACAAGTAACCAAATACAACCAATTCTATTTGTGGTTGGTTACGGTGATAGTATTCATTAGACAGAACCTTTCAGCACCTTCTCATTCATATATATATATATATATATATATATATATATATATATATATATAATATATATATATTATAAAAAAGTAGTCATTCAAAGAATAAATCAATAAAGTTAATGTAATTATTGGCGAAATCACTTCGCTAACATATTAAATAAGGCATTAACTCACTGACCACTCGTTGAACGACGCGATCCTTGCTTTTATTAATTGTAAAATGGATCAGATGTACGGTCCATATTTCAAGTACTTTCGGTAACTATATACCATCCTCGGGAACAGATGTTATTTAATAAATATATTAATATATTTATTAAGATACTCTTCCATAAATAGTTTACCAACCAAGGCAGAAGTAAGAGTAAAAAGCTGATACATTCATTTTCACTCTTGACAGTATCAGTCAAAATGTTTTGATAATTTACAAGCACAATTCCAAACTGTAAATGATATATTTTTTATAACTTATAGATTTATTTACTAATCTCAGCTTTGTCTGACACAAAGCCAGAGTAAAGGGGCGCCCACAGTCAATCATGAGACTGACCAATATATATATATATATGTATATATATATATATATATATATATATATATATACATATATGGTTTTCTACCTTTTATATTATTAAGCAATTAGTTAATATTTTTTTAATTTTTTAATTCAGAAATATGCCAAAAAAATAATAATTCCTTTTTTTCCTTTTTTCTTTCGCAATGTTTTTTTTTTTTTTTTTTGTCCTTTTTATGTTTTTTTTTTTTAGTTTTCTTTTTTTTTTATCTCATTCAGGGACATCCCTTCGTCCAGTGAGAGGAGCGGAAAGTTGACTCAGGAGTTTCATCAAAGATGGCCGTCGGTGACTCGCCGATTGAAGTTCGTGCGTTGGCGGCGGCGGCGGCGGAGGTGGTGGTGGTGGTGGGGGCGGCGGCGGCGGCAAGGTGAGTCCTCTTCGCAGCTCCAGTTCCGTTTCATCCGGGTACTCGTAATGACTCCTCGGGGTTGGCGGCAAACCCCGGAGCATTATACTCTCCGGGGTTTGTTGCTGCTGCTGCTGTTGCTGCTGTTGGTACTGGTGCCTCCGAATATACAACGTCCGTTCTCCGTCGCCGTCATCCAGAGACGACCTCGTCGGATAGTGGTAATGATGATAATGTTGCAATGTCCGGGCGTGTACAGGCGTCGGACGAAGCAGGAAGGTTGGTGGGGGTGGTGGGGGTATAGGTGGCAGCTCCCTGTGGTCCATGTCAGGGTATTCATAATGGTTGCGTCGTGATCGCAAAGTCGCCACTTCGGGCCGGTGTCTAAAGCGATCATTTTGTCGACCGTAGCAATAGGCAACCTCCGTGTCGGGTCCTGTCCGCCCGTAACGCCGCAACACGGCCCGATCCTCTTCATCCAGGTCGTAAATCCGAGGGTTGTCAAGATCCTCATAAACTCCAAAGCTGTTGCAGTGGATTTCGCTGTCGTCATGATCATAATGGTGTGGATGGTGATGATGATGATGATGGTGGTGGTGGTGTGGGTGTGGGTTCGTTTGATAAATTTGGTTCTGGGGGTTGTGGTGATGTGGGTGGTTGTGGTGGTGATGGTGTGGATGAGGTTGCGTGTGTGTTTGGCCGATCCCCGAGCCGTAAATATTGTAGTCTTTCATCGCCAGCGTGCTGCTCTCGCCGACCTGAATGCTCTCGTTGCGCATGCGCGGTCCCGCACAGGCTACTTCCGTCTGCGGGGTTGGCATGTCTTCTTCCACACTGTCGTCGTCGAAATAAACCCCGTTCCCATCGGGGATGCTGCTGTCTGATCCGGGTATGCTCCCCGGATAGTAGTAGTAATTTTCAATCACGTTGATCGGCAACTTGCCTCCGCCACCTCCCCCGCCTCCGACGCCGCCTCCGACTCCCCGACCGGATTCGGTGGCACCGCTCGGGGTACTTGAATCTTGGCACTGGGACCGTTCATCAAAAACAGAGTCATTAACAGTGCAGCCTGACGTAGGCGACGTGCTCTTAGGAGAGGGAGTCTCCTCCGACAGCTTCTTGTAGCTGGAGAAGCTAGCACTAACGGGTAGAGGATGAACACCTGCTCCGCCACCTGCGCGATGTCCCGCTTGATGACGCGGCTGGTGTCCGTCCTTGTACACGTGGTTTAAGCTGTCATAGGAGTTGTTCTCTCCGCTAAGAGTGGCTGTGTTGGCGATCACCTCATCCTTCGGCAGTTGCACTTCCGAGATAGCGTCTTTCGAGCCGGCCTACAAAGAAAGAAAGAAAAAAAAACAAATTAAGTTACATATTTAACAAGATTCTTCGTAGGTCTTTAAACGAAATATTTTAATTATTAAATTTTGACTAGAATATCTTACATCCAATTATTTTTTTATTTTTTTATTTTTACTGCTTATAAAATATTTGTAACATTACAAATGTAACGGTTAACGGCATGGGATTTCCGAGCAAAAAGTTCAAATTCTAGCTTACAATCACTTTTGGGAAAAATATAACTCAATCTCTTCTCTCTATTACATTCTGCTTCTGCGACGGAGGCGATGAGCTCACGGGAGCCATCTTGTCCCTCCATCTCTTCCGGTTATAAACATCCTCCAGCATCAGACTAATCTGCTGGCGGTCCTTGATAACGACGTCTTTCCAGTGGCTCGTCTCCAATCAGCAGATGGCGGGACGAACTGATAGATGATTCTCGTACGGTGGGCATCAAGTTATCGCAAGACGTGACCAAACCAGTGAACACATCGCTGAGCGAGAGTGTAGAGGATGCACGGTTGACCTGCAGTGCTCATCACTGGACACAATGCGCCCACTAGATGATACTGAGGCTGCGGGACTCGAAGCCTTGGACGTGGGAGGCGCTGGTCTTGTTGAGAGGCCACGTCAAAATTTTGCCTTGCATGTTACAAACATTTTTACACATATAGCGTTCGGAAAAGTATAACTTTATCTCTTTCGGTTGCTGATATATATCTCATGCCATGGAGACGTTGAGCTCACAAGCGCCACCTTGTTCCTCCAGCTTTTACGGTTTTAACAGAGCGTTGGAACATCCTCCAGCACCAGATTAATTATCTGGAGGTCCTGGCGGAAAATATTCTTCCAGCGGCTACTCGTCGACAGTTTGCATATGGCTGGCCGAATTGGTAGAAATCTCTCTCTCTCTCTCTATCAAAGAAGAAGAAATATATTGGTTAAATTGTAGGGTAGACCTGATTTTCATTCTAGCCTTGGGTGACGCTTAGTCTAATGAAAGAATTCATGGATTCAAAATCATGGAAAAGACAAGAGAAAACAACATAAATGTCTTTCTCAAGAAGAACTGGAAATTCGCGGACTATAAAAAATTATCTGTGGAAAGTCATGGCCACTAACGCTGGAAATTACGATTTGCAAAAGTGTTGTGACCAATTAAATGGTTAAAGAAATAACAAAACAAGAGTTACAGATATATATATATATATATATATATATATATATATATATATATATTAAACAGTAAAAGTACAACAGAAGAGTATTACACGGCTAGTGAATGTGTGTCGGTTGATCTAGCGCTCAATCTATTCTACTGTTATATTTACCAGCCTCCCCACCAGGTAGGATGTGGCACAAGGCCGAGTTTAATGTGGGGCAAATACGAGCCCGTAGATTCGGCAAAAAATTCCCCATAGACCCCGTATAAAACGGAGTCGGGTACCTGTTTCCCGAGACGAGACTGTGCCCTTCGACATAGCCTCATCTAGGGATCCTCTCCGCGCGGAGGCAGAGAGTTTGACCAGCACAGCTGGATCAGATCTATTCGACTCTTAATATTTAACAGCTGCACCCCCCCCCGCGAGTGCACAAGGCCGAGTTTTCAGTGGGTTCTCCGAGACCGTAAGCTCGACCAAAAATATTCCCGTAGAACCCGCATAAACGGGTTCGGGTCTGTCTACCTCCGCGGACGAAACTCTGGCCTTTGCCACAGCGTCGTCCGGGTTCCTCTCTACTCAAGGCAGAAAGTTCAACAGGAGCTGCGAACAGTAATAGCCCGGTAGAACTGTTATATTTAACAGCCCGCCTAGCACTACGTGGGATGTATGTGGCGCAAGTCATCAAACCCACGAATTCAAAAAGTAATCGGAAAATATATATATATATATATATATATATATATATATATATATATATATATATATATATAATAAAGGTGCAATCAATTTACAAATTCATGAATTATTCATACAAAAAACAAATACAAAAGGTTAATGATTTAATTGAGAAATCCATCGTCGTGAACAATTCAAATAATGAAAAAAAAACCCGAATCTGTTTATGAATAAAAAGATCCTTGTTTTTATAAATTCCTGCTGCATGAAAAAAAAAAAATAAAAAAAAATAAGAACTCATGCAGCAGGAATTTATAAAAACAAGGATCTCTTCTTTCATAAACAGATTCGGGGTTTTTGTATATTATTTGAATTGTTCATGACGATGGATTTCTCGCCAATTAAATCATTCACCTTTGTATTTGTTTTTGTGAATAATTATGAATATATATATATATATATATATATATATATATATATATATATATATATATATATATATGGGGATTTTCTGGACGTAACCTCGATGTGGCCTAAGGCCGATATTATGAGGCATCTGGTGAAGATCGAACTCACTATTCATTTTTAACTGAGTTAGCAAGACTAGTATTCTAACCATTGCATCACGGTAAAATACTCAGGATTTTCTAAGCGTAGCTTAGATGTGGCACAAGGCCGAAAGAGTGGAGCATCCGTGAGGGTCAAACGCACTACTCAATGAAAATTGATCTAACGAGTCAAGTTACCTAAACATTACATCACGTAAAAATGCCCCAAATAGAAATAAACAGAAGGCTTTAAAGATAAAATATAGATACCCTGCAACACTTTTAGGTGGTAATTTGAGCAGGACTTGCTAAGAATGGTAAAAGCGTTCGTTTTGTAAACAGAAGGCCTTTATATTAGGCCTCCAACAAATTACCATTTAATTTTTTTATCAGCAATAATCTTTGTCTATTGTTGAGCGAGGTACGAAACCGGTTAGCTAGCCCGTTTTTCCTTTTTACTTTTTATTATCATGAGTGGTAATAATAAAACTAATTTTTTTCTGTTCATGGTAGTAATAAAATTTTGTACCACCAAACATATCTTTGAATATATATATAAAGACATTTTTATGTTGATAAGTTCTTTTTTATAGATACAAATAGTTAAGTAAATGCTCTGTTTATAATAAGCAACATTTACCGGCCTGAATGTGCGAGAAATTTTCATAGAAAATATTCGTCCTCTGACAGGATTCGAACCTGTATTCTATACGGAACCGTCATTTCGCCTTTGACCGATTTGGCCACAGAAGATCGTTCGGCTAGCAAGGTCGAATTTACTTCAAACATCAATAATCCATGAATCTCTCACGTATATTCATATCTCACGTACATTCATATCTCACGGACATGAATCTCTCGCGTACATTTCATAATGTGTGACGTCATTTGTTTACATTTGATACGCCATGAGCAGATATGAATGTACGCAAGAGATTCACAGAAGATTGGAGTTTAAAAGCAGTAAAATCGACCTTGCTAGTACAACGATCCTCTGTGGCCGAATCGGTTAAAGGCACGTCAAGCTAAATGACGGTTCCGTATAGGATACAGGTTCGAATCCTGTGGGAGGACAAATATTTTCTATGAAAATTTCTCGGACATTCAGGCCAGTAAATGTTGTTTAATACTGTTTATTATATACAGAGCATTTACTTAAATATTTGTATCTATAAAAAAGAATGTATAAAATGTCTTAAAATAATTGTCTGACTTTGTCCATTTCATAATATATATATATATATATGAAGAAATATAGTTTTAAGGTGTGCTATATTTATGGGATAAAGTGCTCAATATCAGAGATATAGTGTGTGTAAATATAATGAAGATAATTAAAGCTATTTATTCATCCAATGTTTAGATTGCTTCCTAGACCAAAACAAACTATTAAATAAGCGACCAAAGTAAATCCCACCCACCAAAAGAATAAATAATACAAAATGAAAAACAAGTAAAATAAATTAACCCAAACAAATAAATAAATAAACAAACAAGCCATTCCCGCAAAAATAACCGCCAGAGTAGATTACCCACAATGCATCACTGACCCATATATATAAATAGCTGAGGAAAATCCAGCATTCGAGGCCTGTCTACCTCTCCGGGCGAAACTTTGCCCTTCGGTAAAGCTTCGTCCGGAGAGAGGTAGATAGATCCCGAACCCACTTATGCGGGTTCTAAGGGAATATTTTTGGCCAAGCCTACGGGCCCGGAGAAACCCACGTTAAACTCGGCCTTGTGCCACATACAATCATCGTGGGGGGACTGTTAAATATCGGCCTGACGATTGCGTCCAGCATGAAACAGCCTGTCGCCTCCGTGTGTTGACTTCAATGTTCACTTCTATATATATATATATATATATATATATATATATATTTTAAAATGAGAGAGAGAGAGAGAGAGAGAGAGAGAGAGAGAGAGATTGATTGATTTCTGGTCTAATAAATGCATCCATAACGTTACATAGTTTATCCGATAGAGCTGAACCGACAAGACCATTTTTAGCGGAGTCTCTAATAAGGAGTATTGGAATAATCCTTTCTTATTTAATAGAGCGTTCGGAATCTTTCGTCGGAATGAGAGTGGAATAATAAACAAGAAAACAAAGAGAAATTGAATGAGAAAAACCGATCGGAGGGGAAATGAAGAATTTACAAGGAAGGGCGATAGAGAAAAAAGAAATCAAAACTGAAACAATTTACACAATCAATTCTAAAATGGCTGATGCTGGAGCGGATCATTAAAATTGTCGACAGGGCCATCCTACACGCATGGAAATAAAATGGAATACCGCTGGCCTCTTAATTAGACCAATTCTTCTCTGAGTAGAACCGCTCTAAAGATGGAAGCAACGTTGCAGAAAAAAATAACACATAAAAAGAAAAAAAAAAAAAGAAGAAGAGAAATTACAAAAGACTGTTGCATGGAGAAGGGAAAGTTATTCCGAAACGGAACGAGAATGGAAGCGGATATTTGATTACAATCATATTTGAATAAATAATAATTAACGATAAAGAAATCGAAGAAAAAAAAAATTTTATTATATATATATATATATATATATATATATATATATATATATATATATATATATATATATATGTATATACACCTAATTTACATAAGTGGAGTACCGACCATATAAATATGGGTTGGTACCGGAAGACGGGGAAGATTAAGAGATCGAATCCAGAGACTCTGCCCGACTGCATTTAGTCAACCCATTATGCAGGAACAGTCTTCCCAAGAATATACCAAAACTAACTGTAAATATTGTGTACCTTTTCCTTGTTTCAATACATTTTGTTTACGTACATTTTGTATTGTATTATTATTATTCCATGCTTATCAAGTTTCAACATATATATATATATATATATATATATATATATATATATATATATATATATATATATATATATATAAAGGTGTATTTCAGTAGTAATAATTCTCTCAAACATGATTGGTTAAATATAGACAACTTCTATCTATAATTTTTCAAATTTAATTTTTCAAATTTAATTTTTCAAATTTCAAATTAGTTGTTTTGTCTTATCGGTAAATTTGCTAAAGCTCATATTCATTTTTATTTTATATTATTTTCTTTTCGAGTACTTTCGAATGTTGCTACATGCATTTTCAAGGATTGTCCTGTGTCTATATACACGACTGTTTTTTTTTTTTTTTCATTTCGCCGTTCTCACGTTTGATGGAACAATTTCAAGTCACTCAAAATGACGGTCATATAAACGGTCAATCAGGAATTATTTTATTTTATTTTTAATTTAATTTTTTTAAACACTCTTCAACATACGGTCCCCTATGGAAAAAAAGATACCTTATTTAATGTTAGCTGCTTCTCTTTTATTACAACTCCCAGAATCTTCTTTTTAGAAACACTTCAATATACGGTCCCCTATGAAAAAAGATACGTTATTTAATGCTGGCCGCTTCTCTTTAATTACAACAGCTCCCAGAATCTTCTTTTTAAAAACACTTCAATATACGGTCCCCTATGAAAAAAGATACGTTATTTAATGTTGGCTGCTTCTCTTTCATTACAGCAGCTCCCAGAATCATCCTTTTAAAAACACTTCAATATACGGTCCCCTATGAAAAAAGATACGTTATTTAATGTTGGCTGCTTCTCTTTCATTACAACAGCTCCCAGAATCTTCCTTTTAAAAACACTTCAATATACGGTCCCCTATGGAAAAAAGATACCTTATTTAATGTTAACGTCACAAAAAAATTTCAAATAAAATTCTCACTTAAAATTTTGAAAAACTTAGCGTTGCGCCTTTGCACGTTCCGATATTGTACACAACCGTCAATAATAGCACATACTCAAAAAAACACCTTTCGGTCGACAAACAATTATTTCGTCTTCAAGTTTTTGATTTTATAAGGAAAACATGCCTGACGATGAATAAAGGATTATTCGAAAGTACTTGCATTTTAAAAAAATATAAACTGGAAACAACAGACAACGGTTTTATAGTTGAGGATCACGTCCCTCTATGGATTAACAGTATTTTAATGCATACATTATACACTACTGGCGATGGATGTATTATTTAATGCATACATTATACACTACTGGCGATGGATGTATTATTTAATGCATACATTATACACTACTGGCGATGGATGTCGCCAATAATACCATTAATATTACTGATTGATTCTATGTGTGATTATTTCTATGTATATAAATTATATGCTGCCTAATGTTTCATATATATATATATATATATATATATATATATATATATATATGATAGCTGGCCATTCGTATTCGAGGATACCTGACTATTAGGGCGGTTAGTGAATCACTAATTCAGACCCTAGCTAAGGCACATTGTTCAACACCAACACACCCACAGCATTTACGTGCTAATACCCCCCACCAAATATTAGCACGTAACTGAATGTAATGAATTCGACTAGAGTTCGAACTTTAGTCGAATCCACTATATTCACTTACGTGCTAATACCCTTGGGAAAGGTATGAATCCACTTGTTCTCTCCTCGCAGCTATGGGTAAATAGCAGAGAGATCGGGTTCTATAGCCTTGGATGGCAACTGGTTTACAGCAGAAAGAAATGGCAACCTGCTGCAGGAAAAAATCTGCCTCGTCAATCATGTATCGAAAGATACATGATCGCCAAAGCGTGTATCACGCAAGGCACATAACTGACTGATGCTGATATATATATATATATATATATATATATATATGTGTGTGTGTGTGTGTGTACACACATATTATACACACATACATATACACACACACTTATATATACACATAAATATATACACACATATAAATATACACACAACTATACACACATACGCACACACACACATATATATATATACATACACACAGACACATTCATATATATATTTATATATTTACATACATGCACATACACACACACACATATATATATATATACATACACACACACACACACACATATATATATATATATACATACACACAGACAGACACAGACATACACACACACACACACATACATACAGACAGACAGACACACACACACACATATATATATATATATATATATATATATATATATATATATATATATATATATATTATTAAATTCTAGTATGCCAAAGATTTTAAATTTATGATTAGTTTTTTCTTCTGAGAAGTATAATTCTGAAATCTGATGCAGGCTGCAGTTATTAATAAGAAGCGTTGAAATGAATGCCTGCAAGTAATCACGGGTATAGCACCTTATTAAGTTATCCGCCTAGCTTTGTACCTTAGTCACCCGGGGCAGCAAACTCCAATGACAAAAGAAACCCTGCCGATCGCCAGGTACATTGATAAGCAAGCAGGAATATACCAAATATATTAGCATGATATGAAATGAACAATGGTGAATAATAAGCAACACAATCAATTACAATGGCAGAGATCAAATTATTCTAGTCAGCTGAATACGGCAGTTGCTTGTAGGACTTATGACCACTAGTACTGAATCGTATTTACAGGGTGTGGCATAAACACTGTTAGAAAAGAAAAAGCTGATATCCAATTAAAATGTTATTATATCAGCGTACAATTTGAACACAAAGTAAGTATAAATCTGATAGAACCAGAAAATCTCATTTAATATTATTCTTACTAGAAATCTTTTGGGAAAGATTGCAGCGTGGAGGGTCCATGGGTATTTTGTCCCATATTCTCTTCAATTTTATCTTCAGAGCTTCAATATTGTGGTGTGGAGTAGAAGAGGCCTCACTCTCAAGAACAAACAATAGTCAAGAGTGTTGATAGTGATTTTCCAAGCGTAGCTCAGATGTGGCACAAGGCCGAGAGTAAGAGGCACCCAGTGAGGATCGAACTCACTACTCAGTCGTAATTGTTCTAGCGAGACAAGCTTGTTAACAGTTACACCACCTCGAGGTGCCCAAGAGTGTTGATATCTGGTGATCTGGAATGGCATTCATCTTTGGTGATGAAGCCAGGACAATTGTCTCTGCACCACTGCTGTGTTACATGAGCAGTATGGTTCACTGCCCCGTCTTGTTGAAGCGTCTAATGTTCATTACCACAAATGGCATTGCCACACAACTTATGGGAACCTTTCAAGATGTCCTCTTTGTACACTTCCTTGTTGAGCTTTACACTTTGAGGAATGAAGAAAAGAGACTTTCATCATTTTACCCAAATAGTGAAGGGAAAATGTATGTTTATTCTTTAGTATATATATATATATATATATATATATAATTTAAATAAAAACAGACCACTTTAACGTTCCATGTAATAAATTATTTCACCACAGCCCTTTTAAAGGACTTCCAAAAAGTAAAGTCTGATGATCCGCAGTCTGTGGTGAAATAATTTATTACATGGAACGTTAAAGTGGTCCGTTTTTATTTAAATTATTTTCTCTGGATTTACATTGAGCTCTCTGGATTTTATCCCCCTTGGGTCTACCCATACGGATTACCTAGTTTTTCATAAACTAAATATATATATATATATATATTTAGTTTATATATATATATATATATATATATATATATATGTGTGTGTGTGTGTGTGTGTGTAGCATAAATGCTCTTACAAAAGGAAAAGTTCATAACTTCTGAAAAAATTGTTATATCATCATACAATTTTAACACAAAATAAGTAATAATCTGTTTAATAATACCAGTAAATCTCATTCAATATTGTTATTTTTAGCCATTCCCTTACGTCGAAGTCTTTCCAGAACAACAGTAATGGCGGCACACACAGTTTCCTTGACTATTTTTGTCTCATATCCTCTTTAATTTTACTTTCAGAGCTCTTATATTATAGTGCAGAGTAGAACAGACTTTACTCTCAAGGACTTCCCCTAAGCAATAATAAAGAACGTTGATATCTGGTAATGAGGACGGGGAAATTCGTTCTTGATAAACCCAGGACAATTGTCTCTACCATAAGTGGCATTGCACAATGTCTTTAGCTCTTCTTCTTTACCCTTTGAGGTATGGAAACAAGAAGAGACTTTCTTCTTTCTGAAATGATTGCCCTAACCGTAACTGTTACCAGATTCTGGGTTCTGATGCATTTCCCTAAAGTGGCAAGAACAGAATGAAGACTTTTTGAAAGAAGACGATCATTTTAATGATTAAAAGTCTGTTCAACATTGAACTGTTTCTCATCAGTGAAGATGTTTTGCGGCATGTGATGTTGAATTCGTTTTAGCAACTGCTTACTTCTTCGACGCATCTTTTTCATTGTGGCTGCTGAAAGAATCGGTCTCTTCGGTATCTTGTAGGGCTTCATCCCTAGATTATTTCGACACAGCATCCGCATGGTTATATCTGATGATGATGGCCTCTTTATCCAATTTTATCATTGATTTTCTTGGATTATACCTGACTTTTTTCCACACACCTGTTTAATGAGTTTTGGTATTCTGGACGCGTGGGGGCGTTGAGATCTTGGTTTATCTTTGATGGACGAAGTCTCGTATTGATCGATTGTCCTTTTGATAACACATTTTATTGATTCCAAGTTGTTTTCCAGCTTTAAAAATCTCAGGTGGAGTCTGTCCGTTTTCTACATTATTCAATTCTGTGCTTTCTTTTAACTTCTATAGACATTGTTGCCAGTAAATAATAAAACACTTTGTAAAAACAAATAGTATACATTGTTGGGTGATCATCAAACCATAA
>CAHIKZ030001111.1:420000-480000 GCA_903632075.3 Acanthosepion pharaonis | reverse complement strand
TTAATTCTCTTTATCTATCTATCTATCTATCTATCTATGTACTTTAATTCTCTTTATCTATCTATCTATCTATCTATCTATCTAATTTAATACAATCTATCTATCTACTTTAATACTATCTATCTATCTATCTATCTATCTATCTATCTACTTTAATTCTCTTTATCTATCTATCTATCTATCTACTTTATCACTATCTATCTATCTACTTTAATACTCTCTTTCTCTATCTATCTATCTATCTATCTACTTTAATACTATCTATCTATCTATCTATCTACTTTAATTCTCTTTATCTATCTATCTATCTATCTATGTACTTTAATTCTCTTTATCTATCTATCTATCTATCTATCTAATTTAATACAATCTATATATCTACTTTAATACTATCTATCTATCTATCTATCTAATTTAATACAATCTATCTATCTACTTTAATACTATCTATCTATCTATCTATGTTCTTTCTCTTTATCTATCTATCTATCTACTTTATCACTATCTATCTATCTACTTTAATACTCTCTTTCTCTATCTATCTATCTATCTATCTACCTATCTACTTTAATACTATCTATCTATCTATCTATCTATCTACTTTAATTCTCTCTATCTATCTATCTATCTATCTGTATGCATTTTTGATCAGATTGAATTTTGCATTGTGTATCCTTTTAATCACTTATTGAATTTACGTTAAACATCTTGTTCGAAAATTAATAATCCTTTTTGTTTCCGTCGACTCAATCCTGAAGCAATATTCAATGAATCAGTCGAGATTATCCTTATTTCAATCCTGTGTCCGATCTTGCCTTTCGCCTTTACTAGGATAAAGTTGGATATCACGATAAAGACACATACACACTCTCCAATTCTTATGATTTAAGTGAAATCGAAACTCATCTTCCATGAATACAAAATTCAATTCCTCGTTTCCTCCGATGAACTTATTGGCCGGCGAATAAGCAGGAACATGTGCAACGTGTCTAACACTTTTTTTTTAAAAAAATATTTACCACAATAGCCCTACTGATAGTTCGTATTTGGCAGAGAACGTTCATTGATAAGTTTTGCTACTCAGCAACATACCGGCGGTATAAATGAGGAATAAATTTCTCTTGGAAATGTTTTAACAAATGACGGAAAATGTGACACGGAAATCCGAAGATGCTTTTCAAAATCTCATTAAAGTATCAAGAAAAAGAAAAACTGCTTTAGGCACGAAAAAAAGAATGTTAAAATGTTGTGTAATACTAATTATCTTATATAGCAACGAAAAATGAAACATTTCCCCACAGATGAAGAGGAGGCTTGGAATAAGAGATATTTGCTTCAGAAAAAAAAAAAACAAACAACAACAAAAAAAACAGAACAGGTAAGCAACGTGGAAGTTTTAAGAAGAAAGAATGCAAAAAGAACTACTGAAAAAAAAAAAAAGATTTGATTGAAACGAGGAAAGGAGTATTGGAAGATTTGACACTTACATGGCTATTTTGAAGACAAGATGGGGGTGAAGATGGGAACAGGAAAATATCTATGTAACGAGATTTATTGAGTGAATGGAAAAATACGTTACTTTTTTACTATTACACCCGTCTCAATCCCGACTCTTATTTTATGCTTTTAAATAGATCTTGATATTTAAAAGACATTTTCGCTTATACAGTACACAAAAATATCGCGAATGGGTTGTTATGGAGATATTAATTTTTTCGTAAATTTTTTTTTTCAAAATCACATTTGAATTTTGAAGGTGAAATTTTTGGTTTTTCTATAATTTTTGACGTCTTTTGAACGAATCTGACGCTCGTCTGGGTTATGAATACGATTGGGGTTAGAGTTAGGGAGACGGGTGTAATAGTAAAAAAAAAATTCCTGAAAATAGGTAGATTAAAAGAACAGGAATTACTAAGAACCACAAAAGATAGGAAATTGTAGAAGAACGAGCTAGCACATATCCTGAAAGGACTTGACATATAAAATAATAACATTTTGCTTTTACATCCTCGGTTGCTCTGAGAAAATTACTTAAATGTCCTCACTAGCAAAGTGATATTTGTTTAATTTAAGGTTCACACTATGATTAAACTTTTAAAAAATTGTTCAGTCTAGTAGGTTCCAATCAGATTGCTCGAAAATTCCGAGGTGCAGCAAGAGAAATGTAGTTCTATAGAAAGATACTGAGACTACTATGGAGCGAACATGTTAACGAAAATTGCAAGAAAGAAATACTTATACATAGAATAATTTCTTTGAAATTTTTGGTATGCACAATGAGGAATTTGACAGACACAAGAGACACTGAAGGCAAAAGTAGTAGAAAGAAACACTGAGTAACCTACCCAAAGAGTTTGCGTAATTGGTTGACAAATCAGGGAGTGGGGAGGATATCAAGAGTGCAATCATTGCTTAGAAGGATAAAAAATAGGAAGTCGTGATCGACTGAATTGCGAAGAAGAAGATTTGTTGTGGTGTCCTCTCCCTAAAGAGTCTATGTTGGACTCTTCAGCCTAATATGAGATTAGAGGAGAGAAGGCTTTGTGGGAACAGTGATAGACAGTTGGAACAGTCGATCAGAGAGTCCAAACTGTCGAACTCTCTGCCTCGGCAGAGAGGAACCCGGGCGAGGCTTTGCCGAAGGGCAAAGTTTCATCCGGGGTGGTAGACAGGCCCTGAACCCGTTTATGTGGAGTCTAAGGGAATATTTTTAGCCGAGCCTACGGGCTCGGAGAACACACGGTAAACTCGGCCTTGTGCCATCTACATCCCTCGTGGTGGTGGTTGGGGGGGTTAAATATGAACAGTGATAGACTGTTCTACCGAGGCTGTGACTATTCGCAGGTCCTGTTGAACTCTCTGTTTTGGGCAGAGATGAACCCGGATGAGGCTGTGCCGAAGGGCAGAGTCTCGTCCGGGGAGGTAGACAGAGCCGAACCGGTTTATCCAGGTTGTACGGGGATTTTTTGGCTGAGCCCACGGGCTCGGGTGACTCACGTTAAACTCGGCTTTGAGACACATCTACCCTTGTGGCGGGGGCTGCTAAATATTAACAGTCAAATAGATCTATTCCAGCTGTACTTGTCAAACTCCGAGCAGAGAGGATCCCAAGACGAGGCTATGTCGAAGGGCAGAGTCTCGTCTCGGGAAACAGCTACCCGACACCATTTTATACGGAGTCTATGGGGAATTTTTGGCCGAGCCTACGGGCTTAGATTACCTCACATTAAATTCGGCCTTGTGCTACATCCTACCTCGTGGGGAGGCTGGTAAATGTCAACTGTCAAATAGATTGGACTCTGGTCAACCGACCCACATTCACTAGGCGTGTAATACTCTGTCGCATTTACTGTTTAATATATGATATATCTGTAACACTTGGTTTGTTATTTCTTAAACCATTTACTTGGTCACAACAAGATTCTGTCCCTAATCATACCCACCCTCTATTTATGTTTGTAGCATAAATAATGTGACATATTAAAAGATTTTAACAAAACACGAGAACTTTGGTGTATCTATTTTTTTTTTAGGCTGGATTTTATTTATGATCTGAAAAGAAAAGTGCGAGTAAACATTGGGTATTAAACAGTTAAATATTCTGGTACCAGTTGGTTGTTCTAACCATTGTGCTATCAGCGTAGAGAAAGTATTTTTCGCCGGTTGATACATTAAGCAAGTGTGAAAAAAGAAAAAAAAAGAAGTCTCTTGAATTAAATGCATTGTCGGGAAGAAAATAGAAAAGTAAATGCTGCCTCGGAATAAAAGTAACGATTGAATGATGAAAAAAACAAAAAAAAGAAAAAAACAGAAAAAAACAGAGCAGTCAAGCTACATCGGTTCGATTTGTATATATACGGTCTTTTATCGATTGAAATGAACAGAAAAAGCGAAATAACAATAAATGTAATAGAAACAACTACAAATACTAACAACACCAAAACTACAAGAAGCCCACTGTTACCAGTAAAGCTAACGTTGTTAGAGCAATAATAATAATAATAATGAGGACAACGTAAGTGATGATACAATTACGTTTCACGTTAAAAAGAGAAAGCTCTGACTAGTAGAATAAATACAGATAATGATAATTAGAAGAGGAGCGAGGGAGAATGTCAGAGAGGTTGGAAGAAGAAAGAAAAAAAAGGCAAAGAAATAATTGGAAGAAAATCATAAAGAAAAAGGAAGGAAAAATCGAAGAGTAAGAAAAAGAAGTGAAGAAAAGGGAAAATCAGAGAAAAGGGAACATAAAAATAGAAAGAGAAGCGAAGAGAATAAGATAAAAATAAAATGAAAATAAAATCATAAAAATTATGTGAAGAAGGGAAAGAAAATATAAAAAAAGAAAAGCAAAGAAGGAGAAAAGAAGAAGAATGAAAAAGAAAACGTAAAGAATAAAAGAAAGGGAAAAAGAAAGTAAAGGGAATGAGACAAGAAGAAGAATGAAAAGAAAAGGTAAAGAAAAAAAGAAAGGCAAAAAGAAGGTAAAGAGAATGAGACAAGACGAAGAAGAAGAAGAAGAGTGAAGAAGAAAACGTAAAGAAAAAAAGAAAGGCAAAAAGAAGGTAAAGAGAATGAGACAAGACGAAGAAGAAGAAGAAGAGTGAAGAAGAAAACGTAAAGAAAAAAAGAAAGGCAAAAAGAAAGAGAATGAGACAAGAAGAAGAAGAATGAAAAGAAAACGTAAAGAAAAAAAGAAAGGCAAAAAGAAATTAAAGAGAATGAGACAAGAAGAAGAAGAAGAAGAGCGAAGAAGAAAACGTAAAGAGAAAAAGACAGGCAAAAATGAAAGTAAAGGGAATGAGACAAGAAGAAGAATAAAAAGAAAACGTAAAGAAAAAAAAGAAAGGCAAAAAGAAAGTAAAGAGAATGAGACAACAAGAAGAAGAAGAGCGAAGAAGAAAACGTAAAGAAAAAAAGACAGGCAAAAATGAAAGTAAAGGGAATGAGACAAGAAGAAGAAGAAGGAGAAGAGTGAAGAAGAAAACGTAAAGAGAAAAAGAAAGGCAAAATGAAGGTAAAGGGAATGAGACAAGAAGAAGAAGAAGGAGAAGAGTGAAGAAGAAAACGTAAAGAGAAAAAGAAAGGCAAAATGAAGGTAAAGGGAATGAGACAAGAAGAATGAAAAAGAAAACGTAAAGAAAAAAAGAAAGGCAAAAAGAATGAGACAAGAATAAGAAGAATGAAAAAGTGTAAAGAAAAAACAAAATAAATTGAAAGCGATGGAAAACATCATGAAAAAGAAATGACAAAAAAAAAAAAAAGTCGGAGTAAATAAAAACAAAACGCATTGACACTAACAAAAGAAGAATGAAAAAATAATACAAAGAAAAAAACAAAACAAGAGGAAAACGGGCTTAAAAAGGGTGACATGATATGATACAAAAACGTAGAAAAAAAAGGAGGTCATCATCTGGTGTGTGTCTGTTGCGAACAATCATTTTGAGTATAGATTCTAGATACAATTACATGAACTCGAGAGTGGATGGAAAATTCCGAATCCCTAAAACTATTCTGTGACTAACAATGCGACGTCAATGGATTTCGAGATACTTTTGTACCTCGAAATCCACTGACGTGTCTCACGGCTTCAAGCAGGCAACAAATGCAGATATATTAAAGTAACCTCTACTGGAACCAAATAGCCTGTATGCAGACGGAGAACAAATTTACTGAATACAGAATAAATAAAAAAATAAAAAAAAACTAGGAGCACAACAATCATGTGTTATCTCACCAGATTTATTTAACTTATTGTTGTGTAGGAAACCTACCACCCCTCTTGAAGATGAACTTGTCTACAAACAAAGACGTTAAATAATGGCATGTCAAAAGACAGACAGGGTCGGAGAAGTTCTTGGCTGAGTTAGTTATAGACTACTCAGGCGATTTCTGTACCTACTTACCAACCGAATAAACCCCTTTTTATTGTTACGTGTTAATTGGTCGTTTGTCTATATTAAACCCGAATCAACATCATAACACTTATATATAGACTGTTTAAAGTTCTGGGACGTATAATGACAGTAGAATGCTTGTAAAATTGAACACAGGGCGTTCTGAAGATAGCAGCGAAAGGTGGCAGCGGTGAATAACCTAGCTAATATGTTTGTATAAATGGATGGCAGAGGATAATTGTGAACATCCAGGTGATCGTTAAACGGGCTAAGCGAACCAGATTGCAAAGACAAACTTATTGTAACTCTGATAAAAATCTGCATTTCGTTGTGATGGTGATTAAAAAAGAACACCTGTGAAAGCGCCCTGCTATTTTAAAATTTTAAAATGTATCCGTTATAGCTATGGATTTTTTTGTGAGACAAGCGTTTCAATGGTAGCATGCAAAATGACAATGGAGTGTTTGTTATATGCATTTCAACATGTTGCTGCTAGACTCGTAATAAATTCTGTTGAGTGTTGGTAGGTCGATTTTGATATACTACAATATACTGCATCACGAAAATAACACTTCAAATGTGTCGAGGCCCGCTATATCAAAAAGTGGATGCTGAGGTCAATATTGAACGGTAACAGCGCAATTTCTACTCCGTGTTTGCTGTGTTTTCGCTCGACTATTTATATATGATGGTCAATGGGGAATTATTGGTAGCAATGTCTATTGGCTTGTTTTAACGGCTATTGTTTAAGCGCTAACGGTTATGGTTCAATTTAGTCCAGAGGCTATTGAATAGGAATAATTGTGAATATTGATGTATAAATTAAAACTATATTTTTATATATATATATATATATATATATATATATATATATATATATATATATATATATATATATATATATATATAAATGACAATAGGAAAACTATAGTTATTGCTGATGCGTTTCGTCCAATGTGGACTTTCTCAAAGCAAAAAACGGAATGAATTTAATTAAAGAAAGTAACTAATAATAACAAAAAATAGAATGTCCTTAGCAACTGGAGGAATGTAGAAAACGCTATTTTCATATTGTTATCTGAAAATAACGCCAGTTATTGTCACGTGTGGAGAATAAATTGGCAAAACTGTTCCTCCCAATATATTGGAGAAACAAGTAGAAATTTAAAAAAACGCATTTATGAGCACAAAAGAGACCTCACAAAAAACAACTTACCTAATGCACTAGTCATACATAGAAATAAATATGAAAATAGCGTTCTCTAAATTCCCCCAGTTGCTAAGAACATTCAGTTTTTTGTTATTATTATTAGTTACGTTCTTCAATTAACTTAATTTCGTTTTTTGCTTTGAGAAAGTCCACATTGGACGAAACGCGTCAACAGTAACTACAGTTTTCCTGTTGTCATTTATATTTATAATTATTGTCTTTTCTACAGGTTAACTCTGAGAAATTTTCATATATATATGTGTATATTTATTATATATATATGTATATATGATATATATATAGATATACACACACACACTAATAATTATACTATATATATAGTCAACAGTAACTACAGTTTTCCTGTTGTCATTTATATTTATAAATATTGTCTTTTCTACAGGTTAACTCTGAGAAAATTTCATATATATATGTCTATATTTATTATATATATATGTATATATGATATATATATATAGATATACACACACACACACTAATAATTATACTATATATATATATATATATATATATATATACAATCTGTGGAGTTAACCTTCAAGATAAGACATCTAACGTAGACCTGTTTAACAGGTGTAATATTGGAGGAATCGAGACTTTTCTCATACAGTCTCAGTTACGCTGGACTGGTCATGTCTTGAGAATGTCTGATGACAGGATACCCAAGATCCTAATGTACAGCCAGTTAGACCAGGGCTACAGGAATGTAGGACCCTCATGGCTAACATACAAAGATAAGCTGAAAAGAAACTTTTCAGCTGTCAATATATACCACATAACACCCTTGCGAGCTTAGCCTTCGTGCGGGTAGAATAGAGATCAACGTGTTTTAGTGGTATCAGCATGTTTCAGTCTGCTCGTCTGAATCATCTTCAAGGAGCGAGGGCAAGAACTAAAAGGTCAGCCAATCTAACAGTGATCTCATCGCACAATCCCCATACTTGCTCCATATGTGGCCTCTTTTGTAAATCACTAGCGGGTCTTAAGTGCCATTTCAGATTATCGCAGAAAATTTCATAACTGAATCAATTAAGTTGTCAGATCCTCATACGTCGAAACCGATGGGAGAGTCCATTATATGCACTAAAAGCCAACAGTTTCATGGCTTTTTTGGTTAAATTAACTCCTACAAAATTAGGATGCCGAAACTATTTAACTCAGTAATTCAGGGTGTCAGACTTTTTACAGAGCGGGTTTCCAAAATTTCCTACAGCTTTAAAATTACCAGTAGCCAGCAAGGTAGATTATCTAAATCTTTCTCAAATTTCAAGTAAACCTTCTGCAGTAATTAGTTCAATTTATTATTATTATTATTATTATTATTATTATTATTTAATGTATGATAAAGGAACTTCGAAATCCTCCCATCCGAATACGCTGTACTGGGAACTGCCCAGCGGCAAGAGAGCACGAGGACGGACTGATCTTCGCTTCAAGGATGATCGCAAAAAGGACATGCGGGCAACGGACAAGGACATCGCGAGGTGGGAAGAGGTCGCCAACAGTTGTTTACGTTGAAGACGCGATTTAACTCTGAGACTGGAGCGAGGAAAGGAGAAACGGAGGCTTGCCGCCGGGTAGAATCGTACTCAATGGAAAGAAAACAACACGGCGGCATTGGAATCAAGTGACTTCACATGTAATCGTGGCGACAGAGACTGCCACTTTCACCTGGACCTGTGTAGCCATAACATATGCTGTTCTGCCACCAGCAGTTGATTCATGATTATTTGGATGCAGATCCATGGTCTATCGAGACCGACGGATGCCACGCGTAATAATATGTTAAAACGCTTCAGGAAGAGAATGTCCTTCTGGTACATAAGTGAGCTAGTTAATTAATTTTGAAAAAGCACGCAACCGTCAATTTTTAGGAGATTCTTCTATGGATTTATATGAAGGAGTTTCGTAAAGTTCACAGCCTGACGAAGACTGTAATACAAAAAAGTATATTGTTGTTGGTCCAATTTGGCTAATCGCATGAAATCGAGAACATTTAGAACGTATATAAGGCAAATAGATAATTTTTGTTGCTAACAAAATAAAAGGAATATTTTACTTGGTGTAATAATAATGTAATCAAATCATACAATTGAGACCAATGTGTATTTATTCATATATTTTCTTGTGTATTTATTTATATATCGCTTGTCGCTCCTCTAATGGGAATAGCGTTAACTCAATTTAAGTTAGCAAATTTATAAGTGATTACTTCCCATTTATACAAATAAAATACTTATCTACATTTACACAAAGTCTCTTCCTGCATAAAAAAGAACTGCTTAATTGAAAAATTCCGTTACACCTACGTTTCTAAGATTGCAGCCTTATTTGTTCAAGCCTTTCATGTGAGGAACTCAGATACCTTTGTCTGTTAAGTGACTCTCTTGCTTCAACTTGGCCTTGAAATAGGCTTTGTCGTCGTCGTATTTGTCGTTCTGTTGCTAATCTTTTTCTTCTGAGAGATATTTTCATTTTGCTGTTATATTAAGCGCATCAAATCATGAAAAGATATTGAGCAAAAAGCGATTAATATAATACCGGAAATAACCAATGAATCATAGGTATCATTGAACGTCTCAAAAATAAAAAGGAAAGGGATTAATTAAACGGTTTATTGGCCTCTATTTTAGTTGGGAATTTTTTTTATTATCTCCGCTTTATTGAATCTCAGTACATTGTTTAAAGACATGTTTCATTGCATCTCACCATTAAAACTTTCTAACAATTGCCGCCATTTTTAACTGCACGGGTACACTAGTAATTGTATAAACATTAGGAATCATTCTTCTCAAGAACAATATATTTTCATTTATTTTTTTAACCTTGTCAGGACACCAAATAACTGACTCCATAATTGCTAAAAAAGAAAAGGTTTGCTTAATGAGAAAACATAAATCAAAATTCTACCTACTTAATTAACCCAGAATTTGACTGATTAAAGGTAAAAAAATATATCCAAAATTTCAAGACATGTGACCTATCTTTTGATACAACACAAATATTCTCTCTCCCTCGGCATTGCAATAAAATGCTAATGGTTTTATTAGTTGTTTCCTTATAAGGAATCTGTTATGGGACCTTACCCATAATAACATAATGGACTTTTCTATACGTAATAAATACTGCGCCTCAAGAGGAAGCAGAGAGTGCAGTCTGAAGTCGGGCGACCGGCTGACCTGCTGATCGGTTGAAGTCTCTGCCTTCGGGCGGGGAGGAACCCGAACTAGGCTACGCCGAAGGGCGGAGTCTCTTTCGGGGAGGTAAACCGACCCTGAACCCGTTTATACGGGTTCAAAGAGCATATTTTTGGCCGAGCCCACGGGCTCGGAGATCCCACGGGCTCGGAGATCCCACGGGCTCGGAGATCCCACGGGCTCGGAGATCCCACGTTAAATCGGCCTTGTGCCACATGATACCTTTGTGGCGAGGTGACTAAATACTGTTCATTCTGACGTCTGGAGTGAGGTTCGTCAGAAGTCTGTCAGAGTGAGTGAGTCAGTCAGTCGAGTCAGAGGCAGTCCGAAACAGAGTCGCGTTCAAACAATTGCTACAAGACATTGGAATAGTGATACTGGTCGAGACTACATTGTTCTCCCTACTAAACCTGATTGTTCGTACTAACACATTCTACTTCTCTGTATATATTCCTGTTTGTAATATATCTGTGTTATTCCATATTCGTGTTCGAGTTCTTCTTTATTGGTTCTACCTTGGACCATCACCGTGGTACAAGGAACCGGACCATAACAGAATCATTCAACTTTTATTGACCAATCAGCTTACATTACTATTGAGAAGAGTAAATGGTTATGTCATCAGCATAGATAAGTTGAAAGCTGATGTCACCAGGAAGGTCGTTTATGAAAATTAATCCTCTGATCAAAGGCCAGAAAATATATCCAAAACTTCAAGAAATGTGTCCTATCTTCTGATACAACACAAATCGTCGGCATTGCAATAAAATGCTAATGGTTATATTATCAGGTCATCCCATAAGTTCTGTCCGAATTTTAACTTTTTGTTAAAATGAACGAAATTTAAAGAGTATTTTATAATGTCTAATGGAGCTGAACATTATTTTTATGTTTAGATGCATTTAAACTAATCAAACTTTATTTCAGCGAACAATAAAATTAAATTTTGTTTGATTAAAACCCTGCTAACATGGAAGTACCCAAAAATCATTTGAGGCAGATAATGCTTTATGTGTTCAAGAATGGAAACTCAGCAGCCGAAGCGGCTAGAAACATTGACTCAGCTTATGGAGAGGAATGTGTGAATGAAAGAACTTGTAGAAGATGGTTTGCAAAATTCAGAGGTGGAGATTTCACCCTTGAAGATGAAGATCGAACCGGATGTCCATTTGAGTTTGATGAAAAGCTTCTTGAAGCAGTCCTTGAAGAAAATCTTGCTTTTTCAGTTGAGGAATTGCAGTGGTTCTCAGTTCAAACCATACAACTGTTCATCGTCATCTTCAACAACTTGGAAAAGTTCCTAAATTTGGAAAATGGGTGCCTCATGAATTGTCTGAAAACAACCTCAAATCGCCAACTTGTTTCACCTTTTTTGGATAGACTTGTGACTGGCGACGAAAAATGGATCTTTTATTGAAATGTTAAGCGTCGTAGACAGTGGCTTGGTAAAGGGGAAGGACCCCAGCCACAGCCGAGAAGGGAACTTAATGGGCAAAAGTTTCTTCTTTCAATCTGGTGGGATCGCCAAGGAATAATCCACTTTGAATACTTACCACCTAATGCAACAATTAATGCTCAAATATACTGTCAGCAACTAGAGCGTTTGAACCAAGCTTTGAGGAAAAAAAGACCTGCTCTAGTGAATCGAAAAGAGGTGATATTTCATCAGGACAATGCGCGACCCCACACATCAAGAATCACGTCACAAAAGATCGAAGAACTTGGTTGGGAGAAAATTCCTCATCCACCTTATTCTCCCGATCTTGCTCCTTCAGACTACCATTTGTTTCGTAGCTTACAGAATCATTTGGAAGAAACAGCTTTTGTAACACAGGAAGAGGTTAAAACTGACATTTGTGAGTTCTTCGAATCAAAGCCAAAAGAATTTGGTCACTTGTTTTCTTTATTCACAATTCGGACAGAACTTATGGGATGACCTGATAGTTGTTTCCTTATAAAGAATCACTCAACATTTATTGTCCAACCAGCTTACATTACTATTGAGACAAGAGTAAATGGTTATGTCACCAGCATAGATAAGTTGAAAGCTGGTGTCACCAGGGAAGTCGTTAATGAAAATTAAAAACAAAGGAGGACAAAGGATACAGCCGCGGGGACACCTACCTGCATATATATATATATATATATATATATATATATATATATATATATATATATATAGATAGATAACTAGACTCGTTTCGAAAAACCCTCAATTTTTGATTTTCTAATAATCAAATCAATCTCGAGGGAAAAAGGTTTTAAAAAAGAAAGAGCTACAAACATGAACTTCTGCCGACAAAAAAAATCGCACAGATGCAGGTCTGAAGCCCAAAGAAAAAAACCCGATACGAGTAAACAACTAACTAACAAAAGAGCTCAATACAACCGTAGAGCAGACCTAGATACACCTAGTGAGCCAGACAAACCTACCTAGGTTTCACCTAAACGGATTACTTTCCCTGACGATCCGCTTAGGTGAAACCTTACTTTCCCTGACGATCCGCTTAGGTGAAACCTAGGTAGGTTTGTCTGGCTCACTAGATGTGTCTATCTATCTATCTATCTATCTATCTATCTATCTATCTATCTATCTATCATGAAATTGGCGTTAGCTAAACAATCAGGCGTTTTTTCGTTGTGCCTTCTTTATCTCCGCTTTATTGAATCTCAGTACAGTGTTTCAAGACTCTTTGTTTCATTACATCTCACTATTAAAACTTTCTAAACACTGCTGTCATTTTTGACGGCACGGATACACTAGTGCATTAATAATCATTATAAGTCTTTGTCGCTATCAGTGCTTATCGACTCTGTTCATCTATTCTTATGCCACCCACATACGATCGCAGACGTTTTGCCTTCGACTAGAGGTGAAGTCAGTAAAGTGGGTTTGCTTTAAAAGTGTTCCAACCAGACAGAAAACAGATAACCTGTTGTGTTTCACTGAAGAGGCAAACGTGTTCTCCGCACAACCGCTGGAAGAGACAAGCGCGGCGGGGACGGGGAGCGGTGATTGGAGCGACGGCGCAGACGTGCCATGATGGAGTGGAAAAAGTGACGCGCTGGGCCGATCGATTTCGCTCAAGTCGACAGCTTCAGATTTAACGAACTTGTTTTACAGTTTGGGCAGACCGGCGCTTAAAAACGACAAATTCGTCAATGTTTGTTCTTTCTGATTCGCTAAAATGAAACCATGTCGCCTGGGAATACTCTTCATATGTATATTTATTCAAACTCGATTAAACCACTTTGTTCAAAGCTACTTGAAGATTACGTTATTCGACATTTTTTTTTACTGGGGTTCACGAAGTATAAGGCTCGAGAGCTACTCAAGGTAGAGAATTACTGATAAAATAATAATGATGAATGAGATACGTTATATAAAGAAACGAAGGTGGTAGGATGTGATGATTATGAGGATAAGGAGGATAGACAGCTGTTGAGACTTGAAGAGTTTAAGATTGTAGTGTTTCGATATCTTTATAACATTCTACAAGACAAATAAGTAAATTTCCGTTGAATAAGCTTCAGATGCTTCCCTAATATTGTACAAAGTCTTGTGAGATATTACATCTACGGGGATAGAATATTTGTGTTGTATCAGAAGACAGGTCACAAGTCTTGAAGTTTTGGATATATTTTCTGGCCTTTAATCGAGTAGGTAGAATTTACATTTACGTTTTCTCATTAAACAAACCTTTTCTTTTTTAACAATTACCGAGTCAGTTGTTTGAAGTCCTGACAAGGTTAAAAAAAATAACTGATAATGTATTGTTCTTGAAAAGAATGATTCCTAATGTTTATACAACTACGAGTGTACACGTGCAGTTAAAAATGGCGGCAATTGTTAGAAAGTCTATATAGTGAGATGCAATGAAACAAGTCATGAAAAAAAAATATTGAGATTAAGTAAAGCGGAGATAATAAAAAATTCCCAACTAAAACAGAGGCCAATAAACCGTTTAACTAATCCCTCCCCTTTATATTTCTTGTGAAGACAATTTATCCATGGTACCCTGCACATGGAATTCTGAACTGAAAAAGACTGTCTTCGTTCCACTGCCCCTGTATATTTTTTTTATTTTTAGTACTATTTAGTTGCTAGTCCGTTTCCACTGAGTCCAAGTAAACACTGCCCGAACCAGGGATTGAAATCTCACAGTGGTTGTGATAATAATAACAAGTATAAGGTTAGTAAATCGAATAGAAATAATAAGGTTTTTCCCACATATTCACACGTTAATGTCACCTTAGCAATAGGAATATCGATTGTTTTAAAAATTTAAAAAAAAGGGTCATTACCGGTTTTAGCCTATTCTTCGATCACTCCCCGCTTTTTTTGCAAGATTCATTTAAAAATCTTTCGGTTGTGCTTATATAGTGATTTTCCAAGCATAGCTAAGATGTGGCACAAGGCCGAAAGTATGGGATCATTACCTCAGTCGTAATTGATCTAGAGACAAGCTTTCAAACTTACACCGCCTCAGATCGAGGATCGAAAACACCCAGTGACTATTCTAAACATTACACCGCCTCGAGATGCCTTTTATTTTGTTAGCTTAGCTTAGATGTGGCACAAGGCCGAAAGTGTGAAGCACCCAGTGAGGATCGAACTCACTATTCTGTCGTAACTGTTTTTAGCGAGACAAGCTTTCTAAATATTACACCGCCTCGAGATGACCTTTATTTTGTTAGCTTAGCTTAGATGTGGCACAAGGCCGAAAGTGT
Organism: Acanthosepion pharaonis; assembly: GCA_903632075.3. Lineage (NCBI taxonomy): Eukaryota > Metazoa > Mollusca > Cephalopoda > Sepiida > Sepiidae > Acanthosepion > Acanthosepion pharaonis. Next base: position 464,944 of record CAHIKZ030001111.1, on the reverse strand, counting down.
CCCAGTGAAGATCACCCAGTGAGGATCGAACTCACTATTCTTATTTTGTCGTAACTGTTTTAGGGAGACAAGCTTGCTAACCATTACACCGCCTCGATTAGATTTTGTTAGCTTAGCTTAGATGTGGCACAAGGCCGAAAGTGTGGAGCACCCAGTGAGGATCGAACTCACTATTCTGTCGTAACTGTTTTAGCGAGACAAGCTTTCTAAATATTACACCGCCTCGAGATGACCGTTAAAGATGTGGCACAAGGCCGAAAGTGTAGAGCTTCCAGTGAAGATCGAACTCACTATTCTGTCGTAACTCTTTTAGGGAGACAAGCTTGCTAACCATTACACCGCCTCGAGATGCCCTTTATTTTGTTAGCGTAGCTTAGATGTGGCACAAGGCCGAAAGTGTGGAGCACCCAGTGAGGATCGAACTCACTATTCTGTCGTAACTGTTTTAGGGAGACAAGCTTTCTAAACATTACACCGCCTCGAGATGCCCTTTATTTTGTTAGCTTAGCTTAGATGTGGCACAAGGCCGAAAGTGTGAAGCACCCAGTGAGGATCGAACTCACTATTCTGTCGTAACTGTTTTAGCGAGACAAGCTTTCTAAATATTACACCGCCTCGAGATGACCTTTATTTTGTTAGCTTAGCTTAGATGTGGCACAAGGCCGAAAGTGTAGAGCTTCCAGTGAAGATCGAACTCACTATTCTGTCGTAACTCTTTTTTTAGGAGACAAGCTTGCAACCATTACACCGCCTCGAGATGCCCTTTATTTTTGTTAGCGTAGCTTAGATGTGGCACAAGGCCGAAAGTGTGGAGCACCCAGTGAGGATCGAACTCACTATTCTGTCGTAACTGTTTTAGGGAGACAAGCTTGCTAACCATTACACCGCCTCGATTAGCCCTTTATTTTGTTAGCTTAGCTTAGATGTGGCACAAGGCCGAAAGTGTGGAGCACCCAGTGAGGATCGAACTCACTATTCTGTCGTAACTGTTATAGCGAGACAAGCTTTCTAAATATTACACCGCCTCGAGATGACCTTTATTTTGTTAGCTTAGCTTAGATGTGGCACAAGGCCGAAAGTGTAGAGCTTCCAGTGAAGATCGAACTCACTATTCTGTCGTAACTCTTTTAGGGAGACAAGCTTGCTAACCATTACACCGCCTCGAGATGCCCTTTATTTTGTTAGCGTAGCTTAGATGTGGCACAAGGCCGAAAGTGTGGAGCACCCAGTGAGGATCGAACTCACTATTCTGTCGTAACTGTTTTAGGGAGACAAGCTTGCTAACCATTACACCGCCTCGATTAGCCCTTTATTTTGTTAGCTTAGCTTAGATGTGGCACAAGGCCGAAAGTGTGGAGCACCCAGTGAGGATCGAACTCACTATTCTGTCGTAACTGTTTTAACGAGACAAGCTTTCTAAATATTACACCGCCTCGAGATGCCCTTTATTTTGTTAGCTTAGCTTAGATGTGGCACAAGGCCGAAAGTGTAGAGCACCCAGTGAGGATCGAACTCACTATTCTGTCGTAACTGTTTTAGGGAGACAAGCTTGTTAACCATTACACCACGTCGAGGGTCCCTGTTTGTGTTTCTATAAGTAAGACCCAAGCGTATAAGATCACCAAATTAAACTATCATTCCGTAAATTACTCTGACTAATATCCTTATCTTTATTCCTTTTTCCGTTTCGGCCGAACGCTTCATTGGCCTTCTCAGGCTTGTCGACAAGCTTGGGAATTAAATATTATTTATACGAATGTTTGCCCAATACAAGATCCCAAATCTACTCAATGTACAAGGTTACTATTTGGATTTACTTTAGAGTAGGAAAAACAAGCTTTAAGAGTATAGAACTGTGGTAGAATTTAGAAGGAACCGGAAACCCAATCCTAAACAGGAAACAAGGGATAAACCTCTAATGCTGTTCAAAAGACCGGGAAGGAGTGTGAACTAGACAATATGTGAACCTGTCATTATTCTGAGTGCGATTTCAATTATTATTATTCATTAAAATCCAGAGAGGGACATGCAATGTTATTGGTCCTGATCTGGCATCTCGTCTACAGTCGCCCTCTCACAGACGTTCAGTCGCCTACCTCTGTCTTTTCTACAAATAACTTTCACGGTAACTGCTCTGACTTTCGCGAGTTCTAAGACTGCATGAATTTAAGCGTGCTACTAGGCAGGCATCACGGTCCCACCCTTTCACTGTCGAAACGGTTAAATGTGGCCGTCTCTTCTACTTCAATAGCTTCATGTCTCGCACCTCCCGTCTGTGGAATTCCCTTCCTATTATTTGTTTCCCTGATAGCTATAATCTCCAACTATTCAATGTCAATCGACATCTCCAGATGGCCTGATCGATTCCCTGTCCTTCTCTTCATCCATTCCTCCATCACGCCTCTTTACTCTCGGTCCGACTCTGTAACCCCTTGCATGCTAGGGGTATCCCGCCTTGCTTGGAATGAAATGCTTAAAAAAAAAAACCTTTTATTTTGTTATTTGTATTATCGGTCAGATCCATCTCGTTCACGTTCTGAACGAATAGAAGCTTTGAGAATATTTATCCGTTCCTTCATGAATCGTACGTTCAATATTGTTCTTTCGGGCAAGTCTTTTCAGCTGGTGCATTCTCCAACTTTCCTCATGTGTTGTATACTACGTACCTTCATTAAATATTCGGATTAATATTCATAAATTTAATGATTTCATGAAGGCTATTCAAACAATGTACTCTACTCGCTTTCAGGGTTTGAATTACGGGGAAAATGATCGGCTTATTCTCTCACTCTCTCCCTGTTGTGGAGTATTTTCACAGTGGAGGCTTGTATTTCTAATAAGTCGTACAAAACGTTAGGAACTTGGAAAACAATAGTCAATGACGCAGCAAATCTAGTTGTGATGGTTGGTACTTCAAATGTCCGAATCTCGACTGACGTTCTCAACACCGTTCTGCAGACTTGCCACTCCTACTTATTATCTATGGGAGAGTTCATTACCAAAGAATAGGTACTATGGCACAACACTCCCTGAAATGCCTGATTCTTTTCGTCATGCTTTATCAAAGTCAGATTGCATAAAAAAAATGAAGCATGGCTACCATGCCTGGACAGGGGCTGTTCGATAATTACTTCCCTACCATGAAAGGCATCAAATCTTTTACGCCATCTTGTAGGTGACGACTCCACTGTTCAGCCTCTTTCCCGCAGATGTAACGTCACAAATCTACTGTTAATCTATGGCTGTTTCGATGGCAAATCTTCAGACGTGCTCCATTCTTTAATTCCAACAGTTCAGACCTCCACAGCTCACCCCCTCACCAATCTATCGCGATTTTAATGGCAAATGGTCAGATAAGCTCCATTCTTTAGTTCTACTTGTTTAGACCCCCACAGTTAACCCACTCGCTAATCTATCGCTATTTCCATGGCAAATGGTCAGATGATCTTTCTTCTTGAGTTCCTGCCAGTTCAAACCATCGCAGCTAAGCCTCTCGCCACTCTATCGCTATTTCCATGGCAAATGTTCAAATGAGCCCCATTCTTAAGTTCCACTAGTTCAGATCTCTTATGCTATTTCCACATTTTCCCAGTATCGCAAATAGGATATTTCAGCAGCCACCCTCTTGACCCAGGGCAACATTACCTCCACAGAGCACTTGATGTAAACCCCCGTGTTGAGTCTGAGGCCCTCACCAAAACATCGAGCGTTCTTTTCTTTTCAGAACGACCAGAGTGAGTTTTCCGAACAGATTCTTCTTTGGATTTTATTTTGCTATTTGTATTATCGGTCAGATCCATCTCGTTCACGTTCTGAACGAATAGAAGCTTTGAGAATATTTATCCGTTCCTTCATGAATCGTACGTTCAATATTGTTCTTTCGAGCAAGTCTTTTCAGTTGGTGCGTTCTCCAACTTTCCTCATGTGTTGTATACTACGAATTTCTAGATACACAGTGAAAGCACTAGGCCAGATGCTTTTTCTATGTCCACCGAATACTTTAAAATCAAATGCATTTAGCCATTCTTAATTTCAGGCTTTCAAAGTTTGTGTCAGTAATTTTCAATATATTAAGATTTTCCATAAAGTTTATTAAAATAAACCATTTTACGCTAATTCACTTTCTAATAATTTATGATTTTCATAATTTCATATTCGTTATTATTTCTTATCTAAAAGTTGTTTTAATTGATGTGTTATGACAACTGTTGATAATTTATCATAAAATTAGAATTTGTCGTAGAAATTATTTGAACTTTATGTATTATAGGAACAAGAATATGTACTTCGTTTTTTAATAATTATAATTTTTTGCTTGAAAGTTTATTAAATATTTCTGGAATAAGGTGTAAATGTAATAAATATTAAATTTCGTCGATAATTCTCTTTGAGATAAAAATATTTCTTTACGTTTTGTCAGTTTTTTATTCTGGCTACGTTCATTTTTCTTGAATATTTGTTGGATTCCATCTTAAATAAAAATATTTAAAATTCAATGAAGGGTCTGCAGTTTTATCGATTCTGACCTGGCATCTCGAGTTTAATCACTTTATCACCGATAATGGCGGGGCTTACTTCTGTATTTTGTTCAAATATTTTTATGGTAATTGTTCAGATGAAATATCCCCCTTGGTGCCAAGACTGCATGATTTCAAGTGCAGTACAAGGCTGGCAATTAGGTCTCACCGTAGATGCAGCCATATGTTCCATTCCAATAGTTTCTTTTATAACACGTCTCACCTGTTGAACGCTCGATTTCTTGCTTTCCTGTCACCTACAATCATCCAAAATTTAAACGTCAGTCTTTATCTACTGTCGTTCTGAAGTCTTCTTTATTTACCTTTCTTCTCACTAAATTTGGTTTCTATGTTAAAATTAAACTTGCGCACACAGACATACACACACACGCACACACATATATAAATATATATATATATATATATATATATATATATATATATATATATATATATATATATATATATATATGTATTCCCAAAAATTCATCGATTTATTTATAATCAGACGTTTTACTTATTCAAATGCCATTTTAGTGGCTAAACGAATTTTAAACAGACGCCCTGTTTATTAAACAGTATTTACTACGTCTTTCGGCCTGAGCACCTGAGAGAAAATTTAATGAAGAAAATGTACATAACTTTATATATATATATATATATATATATATATATATGTGTGTGTGTGTGTGTGTGTGTGTGTGTGTGTGTGTGTGTGTGCAGATATGTAGGAAAGAACACGTTAGGTAAATAATCCGAGAGTTCTTTAGTATTTTTTCTTCTTATTCTTAAGAAAACAGTGCTCCATACAGAAGTAGAGCTTAAAATATAATTATTTTAATATATATATATATATATATATATATATATATATATAGAGAGAGAGAGAGAGAGAGAGAGAGAGAGAGAGAGAGAGACCGAAATGGTAAATATACGTAGGTATGCGATCGAGAGATCGTATACAAATAAATATAAATATTCTATAGTGTAAGAAAAAACAGTGCTCAATATAAAGTAACAGAGGTATTTAATATATATATATATGTATTTATATATATATATATATATATATATATATATATATATATATATATATATATATTAAGGAATATGCATAATATCTTACATTAATTGCACAACTCAGAGTTTTATGCCAAAGCATTACTTAATATCTATCTATCTATCTATCTATCTATCTATCTATCTATCTATCTATGTGTGTGTGACCGTATTAAAATAAAGAAGACTATGCTGTGAAGCAAAGAAGGCTAAGTATTTATGGAATACCGATCCTCTTATATGGCAGTGAGTGCTGGACAATTTCTTCACAGGTGAAGAGTAGACTTGACGTAATAGTTATGTGGTTCTACAGAAGGATGCTGCGAATATCATGGATGGAACATACGTGTAACGAGAAAGTTTAAGGAAAATGAAAAAACAAAATGGACATTTGTACTGAAAATCAGAAAGAGAGAGTTGAAAATTCTTGGGAATAAAATGAGGAAAGTAATTTTTCAGATATCGACAATCATGGGACATACTCAAGGTAGTAAGAGTAGAGGGAAAAACAGATTTACAAATCTAACGATGTTGCCTCAAAGAATGACTCAACAGGAACTGGGAGAGATAGCTTAGAGACGAACATTACTTAGAATTACTAAGATATAAGAAGTTGGGGAGAGCCATGAATACCAAAGCCCTAAAAGGGCATAATGCACAAAAGAAGAAATGTCAGTGTTCCTTACAGAAGATGAAAACATTTAGAAGTAAACCATAACAAGAGATCAACAAATAAGAAGTATCAACTTATTCGTGGTTTTAACTCGGACAGTAAGCAGCCCGAAGCCGGAACAAAGCAGATTAAGGATTAATTTATAATCCAACCCGGCGTGAACAACCCAACTGTCACAAGAAGTAAATGCCATCTTCATCGATTCCCCAGCATATATATATATATATATATATATATATATATATATATATATATATATATATATATATGTAAATTATAAATTATTTTTAACACAATATAAAAATAACGAAAATGAGAAAATAGTCAATTTTGGAAATCTTCTGATGAGTGGACTGAACGATTACAAGAAGATTTGTATACCAAACTCTAGAGTCGGTGTGCTGCTGAATATAATATCAATCAGATAACTGACAAAATTTATATTTTTTACTAATCCTAGTTTTATATATATATATATATATATATATATATATATATATATATATATATATATGTATGTATATATATATATATATATATATATATATATATATATGTGTGTGTGTGTGTGTGTATGTGTGTTTCTGTGTGTGTGCGTATTGTTCAAACATATATTGTTAAATATAGCAAAAACGAATGTATATTAGGCTTTATCATGAGCCTTTCCAAGCGTCGTATAATAGCTTTAGTTTCATGAGAAAATAAAGACAGAAACTGTCCAACATTTCGATATTTCTTTATTATCTTGGTCGTCGATCTAAGCTTTCGACTCACATGAGCCATCATCAGGCTGGTTTTATGGACATTACAATAGAGATGTTCACCATCAAAGATGACATCCTGTTTTGCTTACATAGTAGTTTGCTATGCGATGATAACGGTCGCGGAATAGCAAAGGCAGGTCGTAAATACATAATGAGGTTCTATGACGCTGTACATGACCACGTGACTGGAAGAAATGTTATCAACAGAACCATATGTTTAAATGCATTATAATATGTTATAACTGTTTTGAATTATAATCCTGTTGAGTGTGGCTTGCTTTGTTTTATATGGACAGGAAGTCTATAGATCGCTCTCTCTGCACTATTCCCTTATAAACATTGCAAATTTTAAACAATATATAATTCTAAAGAAATAATGAATTTATTATTAAACCGACATTTTAAATAATTCAACCATTATTAGAATGGAAACTCGACTTTGAAATAGACGAAACTTGTTTATTCTTATTTTTTTTTTAAAGTGTGTATTAGGTATATCGGCCTGCATATTCGATAAACCGCGCATTCGAGAAATGTGGTCTCCGGCAGGGTTTGAACCTGCGTTCCCCTTTGTGCGAGAAATGTCAACATCATAATTATGTCACTATTTCCATTCAAGTTACATGTAACGAGTGTTCAAATAACTTGGACAGATTTTAAATGTGAATTAAGTTTAAGCGTCTAATGATTTTTTTCTTTTTTTTTCAGATTTAACAACTTGAGTCTTTGGCAATTTCAACTATGGAGAGATTAACAATCAAACAACGCGTTAAAGTTATCGAAGCCTATTACGAAAATAGACGTTCAAACAGAAATGCAATGAGAAGTTCCCAGGTCGTATCATTTCTCAAAACAGCGAAGTCAATTGGCCACCACGATTTTTACCTTTGGAGTCATCTCAAAAGTAAGATCTATGCCAACAAGGCAACAACAATTCAACAGCTGACGGATGAGATAATAAAGCATATTGATGAGATCGAGGATCAACTATGCAGAGACATCATCAACATTTTGATCATCGAGTGGAGGTGTGCTGCCGAAGCCTCAGCGGATATTTGGGCGATATTATTTTTCACGTGACTTAAATAATATGATCCAACAGAAAATAAATAATTTTTTACCAATAACACTGATTTATTTAATTCTACCTTTGATCCGACTTAATGAAACACTCTTTACTAGCGATTTCAATTGTTGCTCTCATTGGAAGATTTCAAGTGATGTGGGTTTTGTTATTTGGTATATATCTTTGTGGTTTTGTGGTACCAATGAAAGTAGTCATGTGAATGAATGGATTCTGCTTTTTATATCAGTAAAAAAATCAAAAGAATATCAAAACGAATGGAGAAAAAGAACGCATTATCGTGCTTAGCTCTCCTAACTAACGATATATTCCGTTACTCTAAGAGGTACATTATTGTTGTGGTACGATCCACCTTATTTTACATAGTGGAGTACCGACCATATAAATATGGTTGGTACCGGGAAGACGGGGGAGGAAGAAGAGATCCAATCCAGAGACTCTGCCCGATTGCGACTAAGTCAACCCATTCTACAGGAACGGTCTTCCCAAGAATATACCAACTATCTGTAAATATTGTGTACACGTTCTTGTGTCAATACATTTTGTTTAAGTTCATTTTGTGTTGTATTATTATTATTCCATGCTTTATTCAAGTTTCAACAATTATCTTATTTGTGATTTTTGTAACCTTAATAACAGAACATTACATTAGCATATAGAAGAGATCAGGATGCATAACCGATATATACTTATACTTACATTATCTTTCATCGGACTTCACGTTATGGAATATAAACAATTTGCAAGCTTCACGGTGTCTATCGCTATTGCCATGGAAAACGTTCAGACGGGCTACATGAAGTGTAAAGGTCTGATACATTCCTGAGTTCCCCCAGTTCAGACCTTTACAGCTAAGACCCGACCTGCTATATACACTGGGGCGAGTTATATTTATTCTCCTCAGAGGTTCCATTCTGTCAGCTGCTTCCCAAGAATAGATACTTTATAGAGCGCACACCGAAGATTGGACTGACGATTGCGTTGAAGCATGAAAAAAAATTGTCTCGCTTGGTGTTGAGGTCATATATATATATATATATATATATATATATATATATATATATATATATATATATATATATATATTCTCAGAGTGTATCTATGGAAGAGGCAAAATGGATATATATATATATATATATATATATATATATATATCTGATATCTCAACACCAAGCGACGAAAATAAAAGTCCCTTAGAGGACGAAACGCGTCTGCTAATTATAATTTTTCCTCTTTTTACTCATTTTCTCTCTTCCAAAAATACACTCTGAGAATATCTATCTATCTATCTATCTATCTATCTATATATATATATATATATATATATATATTCTAAAAAAAAGAGAAAAAACTATACTTAGCAGGCGCGTTTCGTCCTCTAAGGTATTTTATTGTCGTCGCTTTGTGTTGACCTTATATATATATATATATATATATATATATATATATATATATATATACTGACATAAGGAAAATCTAGACATCCCTTGTTCAATTTAAGTAGAATATTCTGTAACCATGGAAACGTGATTTTAGCTGTGTCTTTAAAACCCGGTAATTTTTAAAAGTTACTCCAAAATTCGCTTGAAGATGCGAAAAAAAACCATATTTTAAATCAATTAATTTGTAATATTAATGCTCTGTAAATTTACATTGAGCACTATTTTTTGTAAAAATAAAATATCTATAAGAACACCGGATTTTATATCTTACTGTTCTTTCTTTTTTTTATATATATATATATATATATATATATATATATATATATATATATATATAGCAGCTTGACAGTGGACAAAGGAGTGTTGGACGCCTGTGGCTCAGGAATAAAGACAAGCTAAAGTGTAACCTCTCAGCTGTCAATGTGCCGCATACTAATTTCGATCAAGTTTCTCTGGATAGAAATAACTGGAGATATTTGTGGCATAGTGGTATCAGAAATTTCGAAATCAGTCGTATTGACCGTCTAAGAGACGAAAGACAATGGTGAAAATTCTCCGCAAATATTCCTATATGTCCCGAGATCTTCACTGTTACAGAGTATGGTGACTTGTATGCAGGTCACTAGCAGGACTGACGTGTCACATACGAGACAAACATAAAAAAAAAACTGAATGAGGTTGTCGGATCCTCATACGTAGAAATCGACGAAAGAGTTCATTATATATATATATATATATATATATATATATATATATATATATATATATATGTATATATATATATATATATATATCGTAAATGATTATGTGAGAAAACTCATATTATATATATATATATATATATATATATATAGCATAATGATATATATTATATATATAGTATACTTTCTTAATATGTATATATAGAAAAAGTTGCAAATTAAAAAAAATAATGTTTTTTATGAAAGAGTTTATTTATATATTTGATATTTCAGATTGACCTTAATCTTTCTTCAGAAATAACTCTTTTAAATTGCAATATTTATATATATATATATATATATATATATATATATATATATATATATATATATATATATATAGGTGGTCTAGCAGTTATATTTGCATAAAAAATAGAATCTACAAGCCGAATTAAAATGCTGCACAATGCTATTGCGTTCACTTCACACTATTGTCCTTGGAGGAAAGGCATGAATCCACTGATGGCCAATTTCGCTTTGGGTAAGACTGAACTACTTAGATTCACTAGAATAACAATTTTTAGAAAAAATGGCATACTGAATAAAGAAACATTTCTAACAAGACGTGAGGCATATAGGGTAAGGCCAATTCCCCAACCCCAACATTTTTTGGGGCTGACCTTGGGGAACGAGAAGAACGTTTTCTCCCCATATCAATACGTCTATGCGCATATATATATATATATATATATATATATATATATATATATATATATATATATATATAGTCCCCTAATTATCGATAGTTAAATAAATTTTGTCTTGTGATTTATATCCAATGCTTACGATTTATATACTTTGCCATCTTTGTCCTCATCAACGAAAGATGAAGATGGCGTAGATAGGGCGATCTGGAAATAGATCATTAATGCAATTAGTGCGTTGTATCATTGGTTCCTTCCATATACTGTTTACTCGGGAGATAAGTAATGGACTTGCTTATCACTTTGTAATGTTCCCTAGTTAAGCGTCCACCCAAGCACCCGACCTATGGAATAATTTTCTCACGAGAATTGATTTTCCAACTCTTCAACCGACTTTTGATCTGGTGAGATACACAAAGCTCCAAGCAAACAAGCTTTGAGCAGACATCTTTTTATTTCATTAGGAATTATCTACATCAGCCATCGGGGAAAGTACCACATCTCCCTCTTACTCACTAATGTTTTTCTTTTTCTTTTCTTTCTGGCATTCACCTTCTTTCTTTCTGTCCTTTAGTTATTTATTCCAGGCGTTTTTCTGCTTTTTTTAAATACTTAATTCTTTCGTTAAAGACTATGTTTTTCCTTTGTTCTTCATTTCTTTCATAAGAGTTTTTCTCTTTTTTAAAAGACTTCTTTCGTTTTTTTTCCATATAAGCATTCTTTCTTGCTTGTTTTCTTTTTTTCTTTCTTTCTTTTTTCTTTCTTTCTTTCTTTCTTTCTTTCTTTCTTTCTTGCAAGCATTCTTTCTTTATTCTTTTTTCTTTCTTATAAGCATTCTTTCTTTCTTTCTTTCTTATAAGCATTCTTTCTTTCTTTCTTTCTTTCTTTCTTTCTTATAAGCATTCTTTCTTTCTTTCTTTCTTTCTTTCTTATAAGCATTCTTTCTTTCTTTCTTTCTTATAAGCATTCTTTCTTTCTTTCTTTCTTTCTTTCTTATAAGCATTCTTTCTTTCTTTCTTTCTTATAAGCATTCTTTCATTCTTCCGTTTTTCTTTCTTATAAGCATTCGTTCTTTCGCATAAGCATTCTTTCATTCTCCCTTTTTTCTTTCTCATAAGCATTCTTTCTTATAAACATTCTTTCTTATAAGCAGTCTTTTTTCTTATAAGCCCTCTTTCTTTCTTTCTTTCTTTTTCTTTCTTTCTTTCTTTCTTATAAGCATTGTTCTTTCGTTTTTATAAGCATTCATTCTTTTTTTATTTCTTTTAAATATTCGTTCTTTCTTTCTTTCTTTCTTTCTTTCTTTCTTTCTTCAGGGTTATCCGTCTATTGTTTCAGAATGTCTCTCTTGAAAGCAACATTTTTTCTTCATGCTAATTATCGTTTAACTGGTCTTTTTTAGTCTGGTACAAGGCCTCAGTTATTATTGATTTCCCACTGAAGATCGTTTCTTCTAGACGCACACCCAAAAATCATTACTAACTACTGAGCATTTTGGTACAAGGTCACATTATTTTGTCTGATGCTGGTGGAACATATTTTTTTAATAAGCATTGATCGACATTGTGCGCCATAATTCAAAATTAGATATTTTCGGCCAGCATTAATTTCTTCTATGAGCCTCCATACTTTCTGTCTTCCATCTTTATAACTCATTTTTATGCTTTTCTCTCTCTTCTTTTTTTTCTCTTTTTTCGCTGTCCAATAAAATTTCTTTTATATTTTCCTTCTTTCTTTCTTTTTGACATTTTTAAACCCCGTTTTTGCTCTTTTTGTTGTTTCCTTCCATTTAACTTTCTCTAAAATCTTTTTCTTTCTTTCCTTTTTCCTTTTTTTTTTAAGCATTTTACCCCAAGCAAGGCGGGAGTGTCACTAACACGGAAGAGGTTACAGAGAGTGGGAGCAAGAGGCGGGGAATTAGATCAAGTCATCTGAAGATGTCGATTGACATTCAGTCAGTTATGTGCCATGCGTGATACACGCTTAGGCAATCATGTATCTTTCGATACATAATTAACGAGGCAGTTTTTTTACCGCAGTAGGTTGCCATTTCTTTCTGCGGTAGACCAGTTGCCATCCAAGGCAATAGAAGCCGGTCAGTCCTGCTATTTACCTATAACTGGTGGGGGGAGAGAAGAAGAGGATTCATATCTTTCCCAAGGGTGTTAGCACGTAAGTGAATGTAAGGGATTCGACTGGAATTCGAACTCGGCTCTCCCATTCCTCAATCCGTGCCGCTAACCACTGACATTGCATTTGAATAATTGAAAATTATAGCTATCAGTGAAGCAAGTAAAATGAAGGGCGTTCCACAGACGGGAAGTGCTATTGGAGTAGAAGAGACGGCTAAATTTAACCCTTTCGACAGTGAAAGGGTGGGACAGACATGCTAACCTAGTAGCACGCTTAAATTCATTCAGTTTGGGAACTAGAGAAAATAGCTCGTCGGAGCAGTTACAGTGAAAGTATTTCTAGAAAAGACAGAGGGAAGCGACGGCATGTCTGTGAGAAAGTGACTGTAGACGAGTTGCCAGATCAGGATCAATCACATTGCATATCTGTCTCTGGATTTTGTCGAGGACCTTGAGACGGACATCGGGGGCTCCAGACCATATGTGACAAGCGTAATCTATACAAGAGCGAATGGTTGATTTACAGATTTGAAGGATGGACTCAGGCGAGAAAAGCTTTTGGGCGCAGCATATAGAACCAGCTTTCCTTGCAATAGATGAAGCTATTGATTCAATGTATTTGTTCAATCTCAGGTCAGCGGACAGTGTGAGACCAAGCAGTCGCAGAGAGGCGTTCTTGTTGAGTTGAGCATCAGACATTCTAATGGGAGGCAGGGAGGGTTCTCTGTGGTGGCTCTTTTCCTTGTTTCCTTGTTTTTTCTATAAAACGTTTTCCATTCTTTCTTTCTTTCTTTCACTTTTTACCCTTTATCTGTTTGCTTCTTTCTTTCTTTCTTTCTTTCTTTCTTTCTTTCTTTCTTTCTTTCTTTCTTTCTTTCTTTCACTTTTTACCCTTTATCTGTTTGCTTCTATCTTTCTTTCTTTCTTTCTTTCTTTCTTTCTTTCACTTTTTACCCTTTATCTGTTTGCTTCTTTCTTTCTTTCTTTCTTTCTTTCACTTTTTACCCTTTATCTGTTTGCTTCTTTCTTTCTTTCTTTCTTTCACTTTTTACCCTTTATCTGTTTGCTTCTTTCTTTCTTTCTTTCACTTTTTACCCTTTATCTGTTTGCTTCTTTCTTTCTTTCTTTCTTTCTTTCTTTCTTTCTTTCAATTCTTTCTCTTTCCTCCTTTTCTCTCTAGTTCATATTTTATCATTAAAATTTTTATTTCTTTTTCCTTTCTTACTATTCAATTTGATTCATTCACTAAATATTTTTTTCCAATTTTTCTCTTTATCGAATATTATTTTCCACTCCCAACATTCTTCGCTTATTTAACTGCTTCTTTTAAATTCTTGTTATTCTTTATTTTATGGCTTGGGGTACTTCTGGTTGTTGAATTCTGCCATTACCGCTCTTCAAACTCGTCCGTCGGGCATTGGCAATTATGTTTGACGATTATTACCTGAATATAACGAAAGAACATGAACATTTTGTTTTCAAATTGCCATAGCTTCATTTTAGCAATTTACGTGCCATCTGCTGATCTTTTAAAAGTTAATTAAGATAATGAAATGTCATTGGGAGTTTAACCAAGGGAAGATAATTTTGTCGCCTGAATAAATGTATACCAGTACCCCAGCACAAACATTTCGAAACTATTTTTCCTTCTTTTTTTATATAGTGAAGTTAATATTAAACATTTTCATATTCCAATATACAGGGTGTTTCAAAAAGAATACGCCAAAATCATCACGTGATATGTCAAAAACGAAAAAATTACAAACATCTAGCATGAACACATGTGTTATATATACATTCAAGTTTCATTTCATGTTTTATAAGTGTTCAATGTGGCCACCACTGGCAGTGCGGACAACATCAAGCCGATATGAGAATTCCTCCCAAATGCGCCTCAGCATGTCATGGTCCTCCGTGTTGATTGTAGATGTTATTCGATCTTTCAAGTCATCGATACTTGCTGGAAGTGCTGGAACATAAATTTGGTCTTTAACATACCCCCACAAGAAAAAGTCACACACAGTGAGGTCCGAGGATCTGGCAGGCCAAGCACAGAGAGCAAGGTCTTTAGCACCTCTCCTCCCAATCCATCGCTGAGGCACGTTTTCATTCAGATAAGCTCTAACCCCGAGATGCCAATGAGGTAGTGCTCCATCTTGCTGAAAAATGAAGTCATTCGAATCTGCTTGCAGTAAAGTGAATAGCCATTTTTGGAGCATTTCGAGAAAGGTTTGTCCTGTTTGTAGCTGCACCGGAAGTTATACTAACGACAGCGGTGAAACTGACACCCAATCAAACTTTTATAACTACTCTATCAAATAACCACTGATTCAGTCCACTACAATGCTATAGACCTGAAAAACAGTGTAATGATTTTGGTGTATTCTTTTTGAAACACCCTGTATAATACATATAACTGAAATATACTAACAAAATTAAAAACTAATATATGTATATTCTAAAATAATAGCTGGAACTATGACAGTTTGCGTGTAACTTTGCAGTAGCCTATGTAATGTGTATGCCTATGTCAGTGTTGTGTGTGACTGACTTACATGTGCTTGTGTTATTAAATATACACACATACACATGACATCTACACATGTGCACACGCAAACATATATGCCCCCAGGACGATCACTGAAGATAAGCAACGACGAGTCAGGTCAGTACCTAGACGGGTGACGGCTTGGGTATGCCAGGTGATGTAAGCTTGGGTGTGCGGGTGGTGTAATGGATAATGACTCGGAATTGTTAATTGGGCAGCCGAGTTCCAATTCCCGTTGGGTTCGTTATATTCACTTACAAGGAAATAGCCTTGGAAAAGGCATGAATCCACCTCCTCCCTCCCACCCCCAATGATAAGTTAATTACAAAGTCTTGTATCTTTTCTTTTCATGTGCCATGTCCTTTCGGGACGTAGGCGAGCATGGCTCTCCACCTCCCTCTATCCCTTGCAGCTCTCAACAAGTTCCTTTCCTCTGCTTCCCCCCCCCAGATCCGGTTCTGTCATCAAGTCCGCCAGGTATGTCACGTGCTGTTTTCCCTTGTCTCTCTTTCCCCTCTATTCGACCAGTGAGTATCAGATTCTCCAGGCCCTCATTCCTCATTATGTGTCCCAGAAACTTCAGCTGCCTCTTCCTGATATTAAGTGTAAGCCTCCTTCTTGTTTGCAACCTCTCTAAGATCTCACCGTTGCTCAAACGCTCGCTCGTTCCATGATATCATTCGCATCCTTCTGAAAAAACAGATCTCTGTCGCTTCGAGTCTCTTCTTCATCTTTGAGGAAATCGTCCAACATTCGTTGCCGTATCACTAAACCATTATTATCTCAAAAAAAAAAAAGAAAAAAAATTATCTAAAATTTTTTCTGGCTTTAAATAACCTGGAAAAGGTTGATAAACCGTAAAAAACGAATCAATCAATAAGAACTCAGATGGAGTAATTGTTAATCAGAGAACCTAGTTCCAATCTCAGTCGAGTTCGTTATATACACTTACGCTAAGGTTTCCTTTCGGAAAGGTATGAATCCACCACTTATCCCCCAACTATGGGTTAATTAGTAAGACTTGCATCACCAATATATTATAATCTTCCCCAGATACAAAAAAAATTTTACAATCTAAAAATATTACCTGATTTTAAATAACCTGCAAATGCTTGATAAGAAAAAACGAATCTGTCAATAAAAGTCGCACATATATACACAACTTCACTGAATTAGAAATAAGACATTGGGATTATATATTCCCTTCTCACCCGCTCTGGACAACCCCTAACGTGGGCTGAGCAATAAGATCACAAAATTAGTGATACGTAAAGAGAAAAAACGATATTTTTAAACTCTAAAATATTAAATAAGAAGCCACTAAGATGCAAGGGGTTACTGAGTGTTAGAGAAGATGAGAAAAAAAAAACAACTAAAGAGAATAATAAAAGAACAGGAATTGAGAAGACAGAAGACAATGTGGGAAGTGCGACAGATGAAGCTGTTAGCAGAGACAGTCACATCTAGCCAATTCAACTGTAAAATGATGGCACCAATCTAGTACCTCAGTTAAATTTATAAAGTCTAGGTACCACAGAGATAAGTTAATCAGAATTATTACCATAGACGTATTTATAATAATAAAAAAAAGGCACAAGAAGCTATATTCCGGCAGTGGGAAAGTGACTGAAGGCGATATGTCAGGTCAGGACCAATAACACTGCAGATTCTTCTCTGGATTTTATCAAGAATCTCTAAATAAATAACAGTAGCAGAAGACCAGATGTAACGGCAATATTCAAAGCAAGGACCAATGGCAGGATTATAAATATGCATGATAACATCTGACGAGAAGAATTCTCTAGTACGACACAGTGCATCAACTTTCCTAGAATCAAACCTATCAGTTGGACGAGAAAAAAAGTTTTTCTTAGACGATTAAAAGAGAGCAGTTTCGTTTTAGGGACGTTAAAATTAACAAGCCATTACTTGTCCCGGTTAACAACAGACAGTAGATCCTTATTTAGGTCAGCTGTAAATGGTTTGCAGTGTGAAGGAACGCAGTCTTCTGAAGCGATGTGATATTAGGCTTTATTCCGATTTTCTTCATGGAAGATCGGTGGCATAAGCAGGAATAGTTATGTGCACATCCGACTTTCTACTAACTTCAATACAAGACTTAATGTATTTCTTGACTTTTTCAGTTCCCTTCATTTCTTGATATTATTATTATTAGTAGTAGTAGTAGTATTAGTAGTAGTACTATTATTATTAGTATTATTATTAGTAGTAGTAGTTGTATTATTATTATTATTAGTAGTAGTAGTAGTAGTAGTATTATTATTAGTAGTATTATTATTAGTAGTACTATTATTATTATTATTTTTATTTTCTTTGATTTCTTGCGTTTACACATTTCTTTCAGGGTCCCGCCCAGGGACCTAAGGTTAGAAATGGCGTCTTGACACTCTCCACTGAAAAAAAAAAATTACATAGACAAAGCCCTTTGTAAAGTGTGGGCTGTACTTGTCAGAACAATTTTTTGTATCTGCTTGAGGCATGGACTTCCAGGAATCCCTTCAATTAGTCTACTGCAATCTTTTCCAACCAGTCCTAGGTCTCCAACTACAACAGGGATTGTTGATGTTCCCATGTGCCACATTTTTGAGATTTCTATTTCAAGTTCCTTGTATTTTGACAGCTTTTTGAATATCTTCAAAGATACATTGCAGTCAGCAGGGACTGCCATATCAATAAGAAGGCATCGTTTTTGTTTGTGGTCTTTGATAACAATATCTGGCCGGTTGGCTTTGATTGTTCTGTCAGTGTGTATTGTGCAGTCCCATAGAATTGTAACAGGTCCTATCTCCGTAACCGGGTCTGGGTGGTGTTCATAACATTTTCTTTCAGTTTCCTTCCCGTAGAAGTTGCAGATTTTCCAGTGCAGATATTGGCCCACTCTGTCATGTCGGGTTTTATATTCAGTTGGTGCCAATATCATGCAACCTGAGACAAGATGATCAATCGTTTCTGGATATTTATCACAGAATCTGCATTTTGGGCTGACACAATATTTTAGTATATTTGCTTGATAATTCCTAGTTATAAGGATAAAACCTTCAGTTTCAGCTTTCAACCCTGCACTACGTAGCCATTGATGGGTAATTATTATTATTATTATTATTATTATTATTATTATTATTATTGTTAGTAGTAGTAGTAGTAGTATTAGTAGTAGTACTATTATTATTATTATTCGACAGAATGCAATGAATAAAAAGGACACGAAATCTGAAGAAGCATTCTGAGAAATTTTGTCTAATCTTGCACGTTTAGCATAAACAATTTAAATAAAGTATTTTTAGATTATATTCTTGGCAAATAAGATGTACTGAAATTTCCAAATTAAGCAGACAGAAAAGACTAATTGATTCGTATCGCCCGCCAATTGAAACTTTGTAGCTGAGTATATATATATATATATATATATATATATATATATATATATATATATATATATATATATATGGGGTAGGCTGGTGGTGTGTTTGTGCATGATTGTCTGTATGTGAGATTGCGGAATATCTATCTAAAGGATGTACTGAAAATTCTAAGCTCGACCATAACAGAATATCAAAATAAATAGCCAGAGTTTAAGTGGGTACGACAGAAATCGACCCTCGTATCTATCTATCTATCTATCTCTATCTATCTATCTATCTATCTATCTATCATCTATCTATCTATCCCAGTCTGTTCATTATTATCTATCTATCTATCTATCTATCTATCTATCTATCTATCTATCATATCCCCAGTCTGTTCATTATCTATCTATCTATCTATCTATCTATCTATCTATCTATCTATCTATCTATCTATCTATCTATCCCAGTCTTTTCATTATCTATCTATCTATCTATCTATCTATCTATCTATCTATCTAGGCGCGTACCCGTAAAATTTGTATTTTTCCCATTATGTTGTCCAATATTCTTTCTTTTCTCTCTCTCTCTCTCTCTATATATATATATATATATATATATATATATATGTCTCAGTCTGCTCAGCATGTATGTAACTCTAATGCTATATTAGTAACGTCTAAGAAGAATACATAGTAAGTCTAATCAATTTGATAAAGTCAAATTGGTGGTTGACGTCAAAAAATGGCACAATTAAGAAATGACAAAAGTCTTTTGTTAATTGACACAAAGAATGGCTTGTTAATTTTAACGTCTCAAAAACTCAACTACTTTCTGTTTAATCCTCTGAGAAGCACTTTTCTGTCTTCCATCAGAATGGCTGAGTCACCCCCCCCCAATCACCACGCACCATCACCGGGACAGTGACTCGTTTCGCCTTCTTGGGCTCACGATCTTGGCTGAAATGAAGTAAAAAAAACAAAAAAAAAAAAAAAACTATATTAAATCGACTGCTTGGTCAGCTGCTAATAATCTTGGTTGACTGTTTCGGGCGACACACTATTTCTTTTCAAAATCTATCTTGCATATCTATAAGTTTACCCTTCATCCATGCTTAGAATATTGCTACCATATATGGTCTGATGCTCCTTCCATATACTTAGAGATCCTCAATAAAATCTAAAGAAGAATCAGCAATATTATTGGTCCTGATCTGGCGTCTCGGCTTCAGTCACTTGCCCACGCACGTAAAGTTGCCTCACGGTGCTTTTCCTATAAGTACTTTCATGGTAATTGTTCGGATGAGATTTTTTCGCTATGGTGTCTAGGCTTTCATCGCAGTACTAAACTGGCGACGGGGCCTCGGCAATTTACAGTTGAGCTGAGTAGATGTAATCGTAAGTTCTATGCTAAAGTTTTATTTTCCCGCACTTCTTGCTTGTGGAAATCTCTTCCGGATTCTTCCTTTCCAGCCAATTCTAATCTTCAAAAATTTAAATGCAATGTCAATCGCTATCTACTGTCTTCCTGATTACTCTTCTTTTGGTGTCGTTCCTTGGTAATGTTTTTGTTTTCAAATTCTTCCACACCCAGTAACCCTTTATGTCTCAGTGGCTTGACTGCTTTGCTTGGGCTGAATTTGATTACAAACAAAAAAAGTGTTAATAAATTTTTGGACTCCGTTAAATTAAATATCGGCTGAATCAAGGGTATGTGGTTTCGGGGGTTTCTTCGAATGTTCGATTTTCTTCTTGTGAGCATGTGAAGAATTCTGTCTTTCCCCTTGTAGTTTGGGTGTTTATCTAACTTCCTGGTTGTCTTATGTGTGTATATTCTAAGATAAGCTCTAGTCATTTCTTGTTTATATTGGTGAACTAACCGTAATCCTTCGAGGAACGATTCTGCACTTGTTGGTTTTGAAGTTACCTTCTTGGTCAGCCACGAGGCTCCGAGGCCTCTTACGTTCTGAAGTAACAGTGAGTACAGCATTTACTTTAGTAGCTTTTAGGATTAGACACTGGGGTCATACAAATAAATGCGTTTTAGGTCAAGGTTCTTAACACATTAAACTAAATTCATACTTTTTGTATATTCTGGCAGAAATCCAATAATATCTATCTATCTATCTATCTATCTATCTATCTATCTATCTATCTATCTCATATTGTCTGTCTGTCTATCTATGTATTACCCAAAGATGAGGACAATAGTTCGAATAATGTAAATAATGTACATAATACCTCATCTCAGAAATATAGACAGACAGTATCAAACCAATAATGAGTAAATTTCATAAGTTAGTTTCAATTAATTCCTGCTAAGATAGGATTTCAAAACAATTTAACCCATTAGTGAGTGGTTCGAATTTTAACAGAGGTAGTTACCTAAAATTTATATTTTGCCAAACTTAAAATTCCCATTAGCCGGCAAGTAGAGAAAAAGAGCTAAAATTTACAGAAAATTTATGAATCAATGGTTTAATTCCATTACTATTATTATTACTATTAAATATATGATAAAACCCTTCCGAGAAAAAGGTTTTTGAAAAAGGCGCGTAATATTTAATTTTTAGAAGTGTCTACGAAATGCAGAAGGTTATCCCCGAAGTAAATGCTTCCTGGTCTAGATAGGCTTTATATTGGTAAGACAGAAAAAATTGTAATTGCTGTAGTAAATATGATGATGGCTGACTGAGAAGGTAGCATAAAAACGATACGAATTCTTATAGATGCAATATAATTTCTATATAGACACTATTTTCAAAAAACTGCATTACAAGTCAAAGGAAAGCGATAAATCAGCGATGACATTCACTAACTATATACATCCAAGATGGTAACAGAACAAACATTACATGAGAGAGCCATCCCCACAAAAATGGAAAATAAAACAACTGTATAAGAAGGTATAAACGAAAACAAGTACAGACGTAAATACATAGAGATGGTTGCGCGGAGGCCATCTGCAAAGTGAAACAAGACCACAATCAATAACAAATCACAAAATATTCTATTAGAACGATTTATGTCAGTAACAAAACAGACAAAACACGAATCACAATAATACTCACCTATTTGGGGAGGGAGAGAGAGAGAGAGAGAGAGAGAGAGAGAGAAAGAGATAAAGAGATAAAGAGACAGAGAGAGAAACTGTTGTATAACTTCCAGACATGCAGTCAGAGAAAAATTATTCAGTTGTAAATGTTCCAATATGTTCTATTTATGAGATATTATGAGATATATCAATATATACCTCAATCAACTGTAATTGAATCAATTTTTCTTCTATAGACAAATGAGTTCCCAATTTTTGAAATTCGCAGGATCTGCTCGATTCTTTGAAGCCATGAAGATATTGTATAATGGATTCATCTTGTTTCTGTTCAATGGAAAGAAATGTGGTTCTTTCCACTACGACAAGTTTCTTTTTAAGCTGTAAACTTCTTTTTTACCATTTCTGAAAGTTCGAGAAAAATCAATTTCTCCAATTGGTTGGGGTATAACGGTAATTTTCATTATAGCTTCACAACCTACCGAAGCTAGTAAGAGGTCGGTTATTTCATTTTTGTCTCCCCCTCTTGTCTTACTGGCTTTCAATATTTTAGCCCTAGCCTGGGTTTCAAAACACCGGATCCCAGTCTCGACAAACTCTGTTTCGTCCAAGCGACTTAAACATCCTATCGGCGACGCCATATTGTGTTGACCTACAATTCGTGATCAGTAGTCAACTTACCCGTGCCTTACACTTTACCCCATAATTTATCTATCTTATAACCAACATATGCAAATAGGTAAAATCCTATTTGCCAATTCCATTATATAAATATATATATATATTATAGAACAATAAAAAATATTTAAAAAATTAAAATCTTAAGACACACTGGGTTGTAGATTCATATTCTTTCGTTTTTATTATTATTATTTCATTTAGATTTCTCGACTAGTTTTGGCCAACATGGTCATCATGAGGAGAAAAAAAAATTCTGCTTGCTGGTAGCAGTAAACTACAGAAGTGAATGTCTTGATGGAGAAAATGAACTTTTGTCTGTATATATGTAGAGAGAGAGAGAGGGAGAGAGAGAGACAGAGACAGAGATTTTCATCATATTTTCTTGTTTCTTTCAAAGGTGCATGACTTTGCGTAACTTTCCTTGGTAAGAATGCATAGTCAACTATTTAGGAGTTACAATAATATGAATAGCAAACAATATACTGACGAAATATAACTGATTGGATTTTAGCCAAACGCTCATACAACGATGACGTGGCTTGGGTGAGAGAGAGAGAGAGAGAGAGAGAGAGAGAGAGAGAGGGGGGAGAGAGACAGACAGACAGAGAGAAACAGAGTGACAGGGAGAAATAGAGAGACAGATAGAGGCTGGAATGGACAATTTTGAAATAGGTCTTTTGATTATAGTGACCTCGACAACGAGGGCCACGATTAAGACAAAGAGGAATGCATTTGTTCGCTTCATAATTATGAGTCAAGCAAGAGATAGAAATTAAAATTTTCGTCCCTTACTAAATATTTTTGGTCAATTAATTCTGCAGACTAGACAGTTGGCTCTCGGCTAAAGTCCGGCGTTCGTGGCATTGGCTGCTGGCCGAGTTCTGTAACGACTTTGCGACAAATAGTTTGGATAGATAATTAAAATGTTTAGACTCGTACGTCGACTTTGAAGATCTAAATTGCTACACATTTTAATGCGCGCATGCGCACAGAATGACTCAATAAGAAAATTAATTAATCCTATTCGCCGACTGTTTTTCAAAGGGAGATCATTTTGCATAGATATGCGATAAAAGCCTGTATTTATATATCGGAGATATGTATATACACCAAGAGGATATCTTTGACTCTGAAGTGAGCTGAAATTATTTTCCTGTGAATTTCCTGTGGGATACAGATGAGTGGAAGGAAGCAATAGTAAAACTCATATAGTTTCCTGGGAGTAATTAGTTCAGTCTCTGCATCATGTGTGGGGACAAGAATCACATAACCTCGGATATTATCGGAATGTTAACGAATGCGACAGACACTTCAAAAGACCTGGGTGAGTGGGTAAAGCGGCCGGAATGATGGTAATAAAGCAAACAAAGAAGAGGAAACTAAACGGAAGATTAACTGTACAATATATATATATATATATATATATATATATATATATATATATATATATATATATATATATATATATATATATATATATATATATATATATATGGCACCTCGAAGTGGTGTAATGGTTAGCAAGCTTGTCTCTCTAGAAAAATTACAACAGTAGTAATTTCGATCCTCACTGGGTGCCCCATACTTTCGGCCTTGTGCCACATCTGAGCTACACTTGGAAAATCACTATCTATCTATCTATCTATCTATCTATATATATATATATATATATATATATGCATGCATGACTCTCCCGTCGTTTTCGACGCATGTGGGTACAGAAACGCGGGTTCTTAGAAACGAACAGCCAGTCTAACCGCCCATAGGATTTGATTTGTGCGTCTTCCAAGATGAATGCAAGGCAACGCCTAGGCTCAAGTAAGCTTGGACCGTCAACCTAATTGGCTTGACTGATAGGGACGCGGATTTGTATGTTGAGTCATTACACTATAAATGTTAGCCATCTAATTCAACCTTTTATATGATGTAACCTCAGTACTTAGCTATTACAAGAATTTCCAGGACTAAAGACCTTCCTAGAGCCGAGCCACAAGCTTAAATAAGCTCTGTTCCCTAGCAGCTGTGGGGGCCTTTCTGCCCTTGACTAGTATGTCATTGTTATACAAACAAAATCGGAAGAATGATTAATGTAAACAATACATGGCGCCATTATATTAAGGACGCATGGTGAATGTTATGTTGTATGAGAATGACGTATTTTTTCCTAGAAATTTCTTTCCAATATTAGGGTGCGTCTTCCAAGCTACAGCGTCTTGTAAAACGAAAATACGGTAGATTTTTATAAGCATTTCACCCCAAGCAAATGGGGAGTGCTACTAGTACGCAAGCGGTTACAGAGAGTATACGTAAGAGAAAAGACTGGATCTATCTATCTATCTATCTATCTATCTATCTATCTATCTATCTATATATATATATATATATATGTATGAAGCTGTAAACTTCTTTGGCCCGCTTCATTGCATCTTAATCGATCCATGTCTACCTTTATACATCTGCAACTTTCTCACTCTTTCTCTAGCTATCCATCTCAAACTGTAAGCAGCACCTTTGTTACGTCTGTATATATATATATATATATATATATATATATATATATATATATATATATATATATATATATGTCAATTTTTTCGTTCTATAGATGTAAACGGAGATTGGAAAATTGACAGATATGTACCTTTATATATATGTGTATATATATATATATATGTATATATATATATATATATATATATATATATATATATATATATATATATATATATATATATATATGCAACATATATATCATGGCTGTCTCGTATGTAATGTCATCTATACTTGGCGCTTAAAATATGCACCTCTCTCGGAGCAGAGATCGGGAAACTCGTCCATAACGTTGATTGAATTCAGAGAGCAAATTTATTCCGTAGAAAATCGAAATCAATCGACAGTGTGCTAAAAGGTGATCTAACTTGAACAAATATCGATCGATATCGGAGACGTCCAGTGTGTCAGACGAAAAGTGCGTAAAACTGATAAGCAGAAGAGGGAGCGGTGGTTGCTAGAGAAAATAAAAGAGGGCACGTGGATGATAGAGTGGGCGGAAAGAATGAAAGAGGAAGAGAGAGAGAGAGAGAGAGAGAGAGTTGAGGGAAAAGTACGGATGGCAATAGGTGATGCAATGTGAAAGGTGTGATGAGGAGAAGGAAAAGGAAGAAAATAGTTGTAATCAGTTGGGAAAGATTGTCATGGGTGGGAAATAAGGAAAATGAGACATTTTAAAGAAAGGATGTGAATGGGAAAGAGAGAGAGAGAAGGAAAGGAAATAAAATTCAAATAAGTTAGATAATAATAATAATAATAATAATAATAATAATAATAATAATAAGTCGCAGGTAAAATGTAAAGCCAATTTAAAAAAAAAAAGATACCATGATTTTCCGATGAATTCAGAAATCCATGTAGCATGAAATTTAATGTCGTGCCAGTAATATCTGGGCTACTTGGAACAATGTCTAAATATCAGTAGAATCGAGATTAGATGAATGAAAAATTAGAGAAAAAATCGAGGCAAGAGTTGTCCTGATTACTCTTCTATTGTTCTTTCGCCTAAATGCTGTTATTTTCTAATCCTCCCCCCCATTAACCCCTAACTATCGACGGCTCTTGGATGAATACCACCTGTGCGATTCTCAATCGTAACGTAAATAAATACATCACTTAAAAAAGAAATGTAAAATGACTGGTACGAGTGGGGATCCACTTGGAATTTATCAAAATGAGTATGATTTGACCATGTGAACCTGTTGTCTCAGAAAGTAGAAATTGTGACTGAAAGTGGGCAAATAAAAATTCTGTGATGCTTTTCGATTTAAAATGACCGAGTAATCCATGTCTGGAGACGAGATTTAGTCATTACGAACAAGACGAAAAAAGCGTCCGAACTCATGCATATCTGACTTCGAATGTTGATTTTCTTTGGCACACAGAGAAGACTGTCACAGCTTTATGTAAGCCCAGCTTGAAAACCCTTATTACTTACATGTAGTAACCCATTCCTAGATATGTCTATTAGTGTGCATTGTATTACATGTGTTAAAATACGATGAGAACCAATAGAAAAAAAAAACATTCAAATATTTATTGGCTATAAATGGTGTTCAATCTACTGAGGAAATAGATTTCTGTCTCGGATCATTTGCGTCACAATATGTACGCGTATGATTTTCTAATTCTGAGATTATAACATTTTTTTAAAAATTTCGGTTCAAATTATAAAACAAAAAAAAAAAAGAAAAAAAATTGAGGAAAAAAAGCAAAGCGATAATGCCACTAAGATACAAGAGATTGAAAGAGCTTAGAAGGAACTGTAAACCCAATCCTAAACAGGAGACCCAATCCTAAACAGGAGACCCAATCCTAAACAGGAGACCCAATCCTAAACAGGAGACCCAATCCTAAACTGTTCAAAAACCGGAGAGGAGTGTGAACCAGACAGCAGGCAAGCCTATCTATTCCTATTGAGGAAAAAAATAATAAATAAAATTAAATAAAGATAGCAGCTCACCTCGTTATGGATTCCGGAAGTAGTAGATCAAAGCTAAACCGGATGTAGCAAAAAGACAATGCTATATAGGA
The DNA here is from genome assembly GCA_903632075.3 of Acanthosepion pharaonis. Classification (NCBI taxonomy): domain Eukaryota; kingdom Metazoa; phylum Mollusca; class Cephalopoda; order Sepiida; family Sepiidae; genus Acanthosepion; species Acanthosepion pharaonis. Next base: position 437,660 of record CAHIKZ030001111.1, on the reverse strand, counting down.
GAGCAGTGTGAAAAGGCTTGTTTTCATTGGCTGGCATTGACTGACATATGTCAATAAGAACGGCCTCGCTCTGAATGTGATGTCGCGGTGCATAGCACAACGCTTTCAAGAAGGCGGCCCGACTCGCCTCTAATCAGGTCCGGGTTGCTGTCGGAGCCGATATGATGCAAAACCCGGAATCGGCGATGAGGATAGTGCATCATTGAAGACCACCCTTGATGCATCTAAAATGTATTATTTAACAGAGTTTAGGCGGTTTAGATGTATAAATATACAGTATACTAAAGATCCAGAAAACCTAATCCTAAATAGGAAATTAGGGATGAACCTAAAAAGATCCGGGAGGAGAGTGAACCGGACGATAGGCAAACCTATCTACTCCTATTGGGAAAGGTAAAGATAAGGATGATTACTGAATAAAATTTTAGATTTCAGAGAGACGTCAGAATTACAGAGTTGAAGGAACCAGAAACCAAATACCAAACAGGGAACAAAGGATAAACCTCTAATCTGTCCAAAAGAGGAGGGGGTGGTATGCAAATGCTTGGATATAGTGACGATATTAATTTTCTGCACAGGTGACCGGGGAAGGGAAACATATTGTAAAAACGCTATTCAGATGTTACACATTCAATAATTCATGTGTTCACTTGGAATTCTCTAAGGTCTACCTAATCTTATCACACACATACACAAAAATGTGGGTGCGCAAAGACATACACAAAGATACGCACACACAGGATGCATAGAGGATTGAAAGGTTCTCAGGCCAATCAAGTATACCTTCTAAAAACAAAAACAAAACAAAAAAAACAGATCCTTGTTAATTTGGTCAGATGTATTGCACCACCCCGAAACCCGAGAGCTTCCCAGCATACGTCGAAACGCAAACACGCACTCACAAACAGGCATAAAGAGATACATACAAAGATGCGCAGACGTGCATGTGTAAAAACACACATACATATATACATACAACGCACACCGAGAAGGTCTAAGTGGGTTATTTTGGAGAAGACCGTAACCGAAGCAAGATAGACATTGAAGAATCGATTAGCAAAATAACGAAAATACAGAATAATAAAAGGGACTCATTGTTACCAAAGTAAAAGAAAGAAGCAACACGATTAACCCAATAATATCACCCGCCACATATTTGGAACAAAACGCATTAATTATACGTAGAAATCTATAATTAATAGCAGATGTTTTATTAATCTAAAATTAACACAGGATTTTTTTTTAAAAATAACCAAATTTCAATTTTAATATGGTGTAGAGGCTTGTGACATCAGGTAGACACACGACAGATATCTACCTATGGGCACTAATAGAAACATAACCTGTGTACAGTTATGGAATCAGGTATAAAGAAGTCACGTGTCATTATATTGCCTCAAGTACAAATAAGACCGATGTCTACCTATAAACTCAAGTACAAACATAACCTGCGTACACCAATGAATTCAGGTATAAAGAGGCCATGTGCCAACATATTGACTTAAGTACACACACAATCGATGTCTATTTATGGACTAACGTATAAACCCCATCGAGGTCTATCTATGGACATAAGTACAAACATAACCCGCGTATATCTATGGAATAAAATATACAGAGGACATGTGCCAACCTAATGACTCAAGTACAAACACAATCGATTCTAGCTATTGACTCAATTATAGAAGCGGTCTACCTTTTGACTCAAGTATAAACACGTTCGAAAATCTACCGATGGACACAAGTATAAATGCATTTGATATCTACATATAGTCTCAGGTATAAAGATGATTGATATTTATCTGTGGCGTCAAGTATAAACACATGTGTAATATTAGCGATAATAATTGTTGTAACCTACCGAAGGTTGCAGAATAGAATAATCAAATGAAGGTTGGTAATGAACGATAATACTTAGGAAAAGAACAACATATATAAGATTCGACAGTGGCGCGTAGAAGTAGTTAACTACTAGAAGTGAGTCAAGTGAATTCTACAATGAATCTCTAACTGCAGGAGATATAGCAACAGCCCCACGCGTTCAGATGTGGCACAAGCCCGAATTTAATGTGGAGTATCCGAGCCTGTAGGCTCGAACAAAAATTCCCCTAAATCCCGTATAAAACGGGGACGAGATAGCTGTTTCCTGAGACGAGATTCTGTACTTCGACATAGCCTCGTCTGGGGATCCTCTCTGTTCGGAGACACAGAGTTTGACCAGCATAGCTGGAGACGAATCTCTAACTGCAGACCAACATACAGTATTAACTACTTTATTTATGCGAATTTAGACATACCCATTATCGTCCGTAGGCATGCTACAACAACAATAATAACAATCAGATTTTGGCATTATATATATTTACATGTTGTTAATCCACTACCCAACAGTTTTATATTGCAAGGCTCAAAGGTGTGTTAGATAAGTACGTATATTTGCTCAGTGATCAGCTGTCAGTATTCGAACCAGAATTTCAAATATTGAATCATCTTCCTCGCATTACTCTCCATTTGTCCTTGTGCTAGATTACGTTCAGCTAAGCCTATATCAAGAAAAGAAAGAAGAAAAAAAAAGAGGTAAAGGCGGAGGAAAGGAAGACACTGTGCAGAAAGAGGACAAAGAGTTGGAGGCGAGGAAGTTCTAGCTGTAAGAAGGAGGGAGCATTTTGTTAGCGTCGCAGTGCTTTTAAAAGCCCGTATCGATTAATCAGGTGATACTGTAGGTAGTTCCGCTTTCGTGCTATTCCGATTTTCAATCGCTAATTCGCGTTTTTCTTTTGTCTTTCCGCTCCTTCGCCATTATTCTGTCGAAAAACATCTTTCATCTCTTATACCTATTTGCGCTTTATTTTGTCGTTCGTGCTTTCATCTCTAGACTTTAAACCTTCCAAATGTATGCATCTATCATATCTTTCACCGCGCAAATCAAAACACTGTAAGACGGCCATTAATTCACTCAAGGAACGTTATTAACACGTTTGATCTCTTGTAGCAATTCCCTCCCCCCCCAATTTTTCATTCACCTTCTTCTCTATTTTGCTCATTTTTTCAACTCCCCGTTTTCAGCTCTACTTGTTTTCTTTTGGGGGGGGGTGATCAACATATATTGATTATAAAACTATAAAAAAATGAAATACGAAAGAAAATTAGAAGTAAAAAAAAATTCTATTATAGCAATAAAAAAATGGCATATTAAAAATATTAAAATACCATTCATAACAAAAAATAAACAATTCTTGATAAATAAGTGGGGAAACAAATTATCTATCTATCTATCTATCTATCTCGCTCTCTCTATATATATAAATATAAATATCTATCTATCTATCTATCTATCTCTCTCTCTCTCTCTCTCTCTCTATATATATATATATATATATATATATATATATATATACTAATTCAATTTAAATAGAAAACAGATCGCACTTCCAAGGGATGTGCGGTCTGATGAAACAGGTAAAAATCATATACCTGGGAAATAAATTATAACCAATGGACCCTTAAGGTTGCCTGTCTTCTAATTAAATTGAATTAATAATTACTCTGATTTGACTTTGGGCTCTCTGGATTACATCTTCCTTGGGATTATCCATACGGATTATCAAACTTTTCATTATTTTACTATATATATATATATATATATATATATATATATATATAACCGTAACTCTTTTGTGGCTTGTCTCGCTAGAATAATTATAACTGAATAGTGAGTTCAATCCTTCCTGGCTCCCCCTACTTTCGGCCTTGTGCCACATCTAAGCTACGCATGGAAAATCACTATATAACCGTAACCCTGGTAAGGGGGCAAACAAGTGCTAGACCTTAGCCACAGATCACCCGTAGGTAACAATGGTCCGTGGTACCCTAATTCTATCCCCTAGTCGAGACTCCATTTTCGGTTGTAGTTTTATGTCATACACGAGACCTACATTCCAGTTCCTTCAAAAAATAACAGTAATAATAATGATAATAATAGCAACCACAACTTCGCTTCATTTCCTTACTGACTGCCAATCACTTGATCTTTTAAGCCATAAACACCCAGTGACTTATTCTGCCGCCATTGTTATTGAGCGAATGGCCTGTTCCTTTCCAAGCCTGTTACACCTAATTTGGCAGCGTCTTACATAGTGACCGTCCAGCAAAACATCTGCATCCGATTTCAATCGGTTCGCACGGAGACCGCCAGACACGCCATTTGCATTCCTCTACAATATGTAAATAAGTTTCCTTTCGTGGGCTTCGCCTATGTTTTCTTCCAAAGAGACTGTTAATTTTAACATGATGACTTGCATGGTCTTTTCCGAATAAATAATCATGTCCGGACTTAGCTTAGTCTGTATTATTTTAACTGGAAATTTTATCTGCCTTATTTTTATTATCATTTGGCTAGAGCAGAGGAGAGACGTTTCCTCCTCTGTAATATATTTACCATTTCCCCGGTTCTGACGAAATTCATCTTTTTCTTATTTGCTTCATATCGGTTTGTTTGGAGACTCCGGGAGAGTATTGCTGCGATGGCTCTTAAAACTTTATCATGGTCCCACCGGTAACGCCCCCAACTCTAACTTAATGCCTTGGGGTAAACGCTCAATACGTGTTGGAGGGATCCTTTCTTCTGGCACAACGGACTCACTCTTTACCCACGTGTGGAAGTTTATCGGGCTGGTTAATGTATCATACACTGCCTGCACAAAAAAGCTTACATTATTGAGATTAGTATACCAGAGATCCGTAAAGAAAATCTTCATTTTTTTTCTAGGTTTCCCCATTTTGTTTAAGGCCACCATTTTACTGCCCCTAAGTACACACATACCTGCTCTCACTTCATATTGAAGACAGTGTTTTCGATCTTTCTTTTTTTTATTTCGTTTGGACATTGGGACAGTAACCTAGGCCTGACCTCTCCTCACAGCCAACAGCCAGTGTACCTACTCGCACCTTCTGTCTCAACCTTTGCTCTGTTGTACTACGCTCGTGCGATAACTTTCACTTTCTTCCAGTTCGAACCTACATTCCTGCTTCTGAATCGTTTGGACTTTTTCGATCCCTACGTACTCGCCACTTTAAACTCCTCGATTAATCTTCTGAAGGAGAGAGGTGAAAAACATTCGATACTCCATACAGATCTGCACTGCGCAAACTCCTCAAACATAGAATTATGTTCTTTTTTTAAAATTAGGGTGATATTAGTGAAATCAAAGTTATGTCTAGCATCGTTTCGATGTAAGATTGGAGAGTTAGATAGTTTGTCCAAACGCAAGTCTCTCTTGTGTTCATAGATTCGGGATTTTAGATCACATGATGTCTCCCCGACATAAACATTTTTGCATTGTAAGCAATTTATTTGGTAAATCCCGGCATTTGAATCGATGTTTGGTTTATTTTTCTTCCTAATTATACCTCCGATTGTCTTGGAGATGGTAGTAACGATCCTAATATTAGGAATTTGTTTCCGAGTATGGTACAAATAGTGTTGGAGGACAGGATTATAAATTTTAAGTCATTTTTGTTAGAAAGGTTATTCGTGGTGCCTGTTTTTTGACTTTGTGGATTTTGTAAGCTCATTTTTTTATCAATGAGAATAAAATTATGTGGGTAGTAGTGAAATTTGAAAGTTTACACAATGTATTTCTCTTCGTCATTCTTCGTATTATCCCGGAATACCTAAATAGTGAACTCCCACTAGAAAGACACACATACACAATTAATATATATATATATATATATATATATATATATATATATATATATGAGGCACGGTGGATAGCGGCTCGGAATGAGGAGTCGGATAACCGAGTTCGAATTTCAGTCGAATCCATTACATTCCTTTACATGGAAAAGTATTAATCCTCTTATTCTCCCTCCAGCTGTGGGTAAATAGCAGAACAAACTGGGTTCTATAGCCTTGGATGGCAACTGGTCTAGGAGAAAGACAACTCTGAATTCAAAACCTGCGGAGTGTCGTTTGGGGACCTTGTGGCACGTAGTACACCAGGTCTCTGTATTTGGCCCTTCAAAAAGTGTGACTGGTCCTGCACGAAACCATCACCACTATAGTTAAATCATATATACTGGTGTTTGGTTGGTCGGCCCTCATGCGTCGAATACGACGGAAGAGTCCACCATATATATATATATATATATATATATATATATGTGTGTGTGTGTGTGTGTGTGTGAGAGAGAGAAAAACAAATGTTAGTTAATTATGACAGCTTTATATACACAAAATCCTTTCAGGAAAGAAAATATATAAATAAATCTCCATAGACACTTAACGGTTAACCAGAGTAGACGATGTCATCTTCCGCTTTAAATTTAGACACCCCAACCCTACCTTGACTTGACCTCTTTGAATGTAACTGAGATATTGATACAAATTATTAACCCTTACGCTCCTTATTTAAATAAATGCTCTCGCCGTTACCATAGTAATTCTAATTTTAATAACGAATATGCTTACAAAAACGCGTAAATTTCAAGAATTAGTTATTCCAAAAATTTCGCCTGAAGATGGAACGGAGCTTGGTACTTTAATTCAATTTAATTATAATAATTATATTGAAGTTTTCGGCTCTTGTTTTAAAACATGAGAACTCTTATGTAGCGAAGGAATCATATTTTTAAATAAATAATTATATATATATATATATATATATATATATATATATATATATATGTGTGTGTGTGTGTGTGTGTGTGTTTATAAATTTACTAATTTAAAAACATTGACCATATTTTTTAAATTAGTAAATTTATAATATTTATGCTCTGTAGATTTGCAATGAGCACTGTTTTTTAAAAATAAAATATTAATAATAACACCGGATTATATATCTTACTTTTCTTTCTCTTTATTATATATATATATATATATATATATATATATATATATATATATATATATATATATATATATATATATATATATTCCTTAACTGAATGGAATCTCATCTGTTTGCATCGTCTGATATTAAAAAAAAAAAAATGTCTTGAAGTCTCTGGGACAACACTTACTAAACATATCAAAGGAACAACACAACAACAACTATGATAATAATAAATGTGACCAGCTGTTAGACATTCCATTGCATGGACAATTTAAAATAGAAATGAAAAGGTTAAAAGACCATGAAATCTCCGAGAAATGTTTGAAGGATGGTGACATGAAAAGAGGTACTGAGGGTGAAACCATAACTAGGCAAGGACGAGCTTTATATACGAAAGCCGGACTCAGTAATGTGTACCGCCCTACAGATGATACAATGCATGTTGAGGAACAAGAGTGATAGATATATTATCTGTGGCGGTAAAATTCTAGTACAGATAGAATTCAAAAAGGAACGTGTTCGAGTATTGGCTCACACTGACCCTTGGGGAAGAAATATGGTTAGTACGTGCAAGAGAAATGGTACGATCAGGTTAATGGAAGCGGAAGGCAAGCCAGAGATAGTCTGGGACTATGATTTCCAAACAGATTGATTTATTGACCACTGATGACCAGATATAGTCATCCTGAACACAACTGAAAATGAATGCCAAATAACTGTGTTCGGCCATATCTGCTGACTGCAATATGGCAGCAAAGCAAATAGAAAAAATCAAAAACTCCTTTGAACTGAAGGTTGGGATTGCTAGATTGTGGAAAATGCCGAAGAGAAATGTTAATGATTGGGGCACTCGGCTCCATCTCGTTAAAGTTTAAAGAATATGTCTAACTTGGTGTAAAATACTTATTGCGAACGCTATAAAAATTTGCCTTATTGGGTACAGTAAACAGACTTTAAAAGTACCGTGTGTCTGTCGCCTCTTTTGTGACGTGACAGGCAGTATCTTGCTTGGTACTCAAGATATCTATACAAAATAGTAGTAGAGATAGAGTCAGAATAAATAATAATAGTAGTACTAATAGTTGTTGTAAACAGTAACGAATGAAACGAGGAAAACAAATGGAAAATTGAAGTAATAATAATTTAAAAGACAAATAGAAATTATGAGAGTGGGTAAGTGTTGTCACGCCAAGGACGACGTAAAAGAGAAACTGAATTGCTTATAATCATTGTCTACGAGAATGACATCGGAATGAAGCATGTCTAGTAAAATAGAGACAAAAATCACAGAAGAAAGCAACAGAAAACTGTTCCTGTGTGGAGAAAGGAAGTATATTGTCAGTCGATCTCCAATGAGAGTCAGTTAATTTGACTTTTGTTGAAAATGAATTAAATAATAATAATAATAATAATAATAATAGGCATAAAAATCTCGAAGCTGACAATAGCAAAACAACAACAATAATAATAATGATAATAATAATGATAATAAATGGGAAATCACGGGATCTACAATATAGAATAAAAAAAATTACGACTTCATCGACCTTATTTCGAAAAGCGAACCAACCACAAAAGCAGTCTCTGATCTCAACCTTCGATTTTTTCCGCCTTGTCGCCATTCTGTTGTATTGATCAGAAGTGAGTTGAACACTTTGACAAAAAAATAATGTTCAATTTTTTTTGTGAGGGAGAGAGAGAGAGAGAGAGAGAGAGAGAGAGAGAGAGAGAGAGAGAGAGAGAGAGAGAGGAGCCGTGAGGGAAAGAAAGGAGAAAAGCTAAAAAAAAAAAAAAAAAAATTAAAAAAATGCTCGAGTATAATTCCTCTCCATTTTCCCACACCCCCAAAATCTTCAGTTTATTTTGGGTCGGTCGGCGGCAACTTTTCTTTCCTCTAAATACTCGTGACTAATCAATACATTTATTTACTGAAACCATTTTTTTTTGCTATGTTGAGAGTTGTTTGTTTACCAAGAGAAAGAATAAAAGATCGCCATTGTTAAGCTGGTAAACTATGGCGTCTGTAATCATGACCAAATTTTTATTTGCGACAACTCGAGAGATTTCAAATTTTTCAGGTCGCCTACTTATTAAATAATAATAATAATAATAATAATAATAAAGAAATGATTAAAAAGTATACATACTTAGAAATACACGCACTTAGAAATACTCCATCAATCTTATATTCTCAAAAGCATCCTGACAAAAAAAAAAAAAAAACACCAAAAAAAAAACAAAAACAAACGTATATCTTAGATCTCAGGTAAAAGAATTGGTAAAGCATTGCATCAAATTGCAAATGGGGCCTTGGGAATTACATCAAAATATATGCATCAAATTCCTGGTAGCCCTAAAATATATATGAATTGCAAAAAATAACACTTATGTGTAATTCTCATATGTTGCCTAGGTTTCTCTCTTTAAAGTGACGAAAATTTTCTGATTGCCGAACACCTAAACCGTTGGCATCGTCTGATGAAAAAAAACTTGTCTCTTGACGTCTCTAGTTGAAGCTAAGGTGCAACTTGTACTTCATAAAGGAAAGGCACATTTCAATAATAATAATAATAATAATAATAATAATAATAAAGACCTGGAAATCTAAATAGAAAAAAATGTGGGAACTGAAAGCAAGAATAGTATCAGTCATAGTAGGTGCGCTTGGAATGATAAAAAAGGAACACAAGAACACGCTGAAATCCCTGGAAGTCCCAGATTAAGAGAAATACAAAATATTGTCTTAATACGTACAGCCCATACACACACAAAGAACTTTGCTCATGTTACGCTCGTAATGTTATGGGAGTTAGAAAAACAAATCATGTTATGTAGCCATGACAAAAAACCACTACCTGGCTTAGGTGTTCCCGAAGACTTGGTAGGTAGTGTGACCAGAGCAGAAATCGAAATATAATGATGATGATGATTTATCTGTGACAACGCGAGAAATCTATAATTTCCCAGGTCGCCTTAACGAACCTCTATTACTATTTTTTAGTGTCACTAATAGCAGTGAAATAGAAGCATTAAGGAAAACTATACTTGAAATAAGAAAACTGTACGAAGATTCTGGGACATATAATGAGGAAAAAGAGCATAGGTAAGTTTCATTTAAGGCAAGAGAAGCACAGAGAAATTGTAACATGATGAACCCTAAAAATATCGCCCAATTCGTAGTCTTTGAGCTCTTTTTGACGAAGTAATCGGCGTTCAAATGAACGCCGAATTCGTTAAGCATCTTAACTCACACGGCCTCCTTTCAGATAAACAATATAGCATCGTTTCACCATGTCTACGGCCGATGTGGTAACGGTCATCATTGAATTTGTCTATCAAACTTAGAACGGCGAGGCTCGGGTTGTGGCAAGATAGATAGGTCAAAGGCGTTCGATAAGGTTTGGTATGCTGACCTTCTCCACAATCTCAAGAGCTACCGTGACGCGCGACAATTTGGCTTAATGGAGTCGTTGCTAACAAATCGTGTCGTGATTTTCCAAGCGTAGCTCAGATGTGGCACAAGACCGAAAGTATGGGGCACCCAGTGAGGATCGAACTCACTACTCAGTCATAATTGTGATAGCAAGACAAGCTTGCTAACCATTACACCACCTCGAGGTGCCCTAAGATTTTCCAAGCGTAGCTTAGATGTGGCCCACGGCCGAAAGCATGGGGCATACAGTGAGGATCGAACTCACTTTTCAGTAGTAACTGACCTAGCAAGACAAGCTTGCTAACCATTACACCACGCCGAGGTGCCCAGCTAACAAATCGTATAATCAAGGTAGTGTTGAACGGAGACGCTTTTAGATTATTTCATATCAATGCAGGGTCCGTAGACGGATTTGTAATGTAATCGGTCCTGACCTGACGTCTAAACTTCATTCACTTTTCCATCACCGTAACATGGCTTCCCTCTGTCTTTTCTACAAATATCTGCATGGCAACTGTTCTGATCAACTTTTTCATTAGGATCTCGACTGCGCAAATTTAAACGTGTCACTAGATTGGCAAGTAGGTCTCATCATTTTACTATTGAACTAGTTCGATGCAATCGACTGTTCTATTCTAATACTTCTTTTTGCCGCATTTCTAGCCTGTGGAACTCCTTTCCTATTTCTTGCTTCCCTGACAACTACAGCCTTAAAAAAGTTTAAATGTAATGTCAGTCCCCATCTTCTGGCTTCCTTGAAGCTTATTCTTTTATTGTACTTTTCCTTACTAACTACCCACTCGTTCTCTTTTACTTTCTGCAACTCCTTGAATTTTGTTGGCATTATCGCCTTTCTGGTTGGAGGTGGCGGTGTGTGTGTGTGGGGGGGGGCAATGGTTAAGAAAATTTAATCTTGAGAAAGTTTAGTTGTATTTTTCTTGGATATACCCTATCCGTGATATCACGATTTCCATAAATAGAGAGTAGAAGCATAAGAAAAAACAACAGTCCTACGCATAAACAACAATTTTGAGCGAGCCAATCTAACACCAATCGCAAGACACATTGTTCCTGTTTGATCCTTGTTCAACTTTTCTGATCAATGTCTTAACAATATTGATTCCGTCGAGGCGTGGCAGTAGGTTTTCTCAAGGAGTAATTCTCGACAAAGTAGCGTGCTCAATATTGGCTGCCCCCCCCGGGAAAGTGTTGGCGAGGGACCAATATTGACTTGGGCCTCGCTAATGAGATTGGTGGGAGATTTGAGAGTCTGTTTGTCTAAGATGTTCGAGGGTCGGATATAAATCTTTTTCGAGACTTAAAAGTGCTGCCTGCATCAGGTAATCTGCCGGTATTTCTTTTCTCTAGGCTAGGGGTGGTCAAGTATTTGGCATTCAGTCATGTTTGGTAGGGTTACAAGATGTTGCCTGCGTTGATTCTAAAACTCTTATTCAATTTCGCATTTGCAAAAATTGTCAATTAGAATCATGCCGAGAATAATAAAATTGTTGGATTATGAGTTTTTCCTGTTCAACGCAGTACACCACGTTTCCTATATGTAAAATTAATAAATCTAATCTTTCAAAAATGTGTACTTCGTAGAAGACTAACGTAAATTAAAAAAAAATTCTACAGTTCTTTTTTTGCGTTCGGCTGTATTAGATTTAGCCATCGAACAAAAGATAAAAGGGGCTTTTAAGACAATTATGTTCACCCTAAGCAAGGCAATAATGCCACTAACATGTTAGTCACTGACAGTGAAAGAGAATGAGAAGACATTAGTGAGGAGAAAGGACAATAAAAGAACAGGTTTCAGGAAAACAGAAGATGGCGATAATGCCACTAAGATGCAAGGGGTTAATAGGAGTGAAAGAGAATGAGAAGACATTAGTGAGGAGAAAGGACAATAAAAGAACAGGTTTCGGGAAATCATAAGATAATGCTACGAAGAAGCAAGAGGTTACTAGAAGTGAAAGACAATGAGAAGACACTAATGAGCGAAAGCACAATAAAAGAACAGGTTTCAGGAAGACAGCTGATGGCGATAATGCCACTAAGACGCAAGGGGTTACTAGGATTGAAAGAGAATGAGAAGACATTAGTGCGGAGAAAGGATAATAAAAGAACAGGTTTCAGGAAGACACAAGATAGCGATTATGCCACTAAGATGCAAGGCGGTGACTAGGAGTGAAAGAGAATACTAAAAGAGCAGGATTCTGGAGGACAGAAAAGGTCGATCGATGTTGCATTGAAATTGTTGAAAATTGTAAGCGGCAGTGAAACCGAAAGCATGTTTCCCTGTCGAGAAGTGCGAGAAAAACGGCTATTTCAACAATAAAATGATGGGACCTAGTTGTCACTCTAGTAGTGCATTTAAATTCATGCCAAGGAGGAGGAAGCTCATTAGAACAATTGGCCATGAAATATTTATAGGAAAGACTGAGGGAAGTCACGTCACGGCGGTGTGAAAGTAACAGATAGTAACATGCTACGTCAGGACCGATGACATTACAACTATTTCTTTGGATTTTGTTGAGAGTCTTATCAGGTATAGCAGATGCACTAGACCAGATATAGCAGCTGTATTCAATGCACGGACGAACTGTCGATCTATAAGGGTTGCATGATGGATTGGAGCGAGAAAAATAATACAAAGGCAATTCATGTGGCACCACAACGAGATGACCTTCGACCAACCATCATTTTCTACCACATTGGGGACTGCATGTTCGTGTGTCCCTAAATTAAACATTTCCAGAACGGTGGATTGGAAGAGATGGCTCAGTTCCCTAGTCACCTCGTTCACCATAGATATCACTCCCCTGGGCTTCTTTCTATGGGGTTATGTTAAAGATATCGTGTACAGAACAAAGATACGGGACATCACTAATCTAAAGCAAAAAATTGCTGATGCCATTGTCAGCCTTGATGAGGCTGGGCTACAGCGAATATGGCAAGAAATCGATTACCGTCTTGTTGTGCTTCGTGCAACTAATGGCGCCCATATAGAGGTGCATTAAAATAGTTAAAAATTTTAATATCTACTCTTCATTTTGTAACAATCTCAACATATTTTTGTTGTTCATTTGATTTTTTGTAATATTTTTTAAAATTGCTAAGTGCCTTTATGGACACCATATATATATATATATATATATATATATATATATATATATATATATATTAGGTTGGTGCAAAATAATGACGTAAGAATGTCGTTTTTTTGACGGAGATAAGTACGTCAAAAAACGACATTATTACGTTATTATTTTTGCACTAACCTAATATATATATATATATATATATATATATACAGAGAGAGAGAGAGAGAGAGAGAGAGAGAGAGAGAGAGAGAGAGATGAAGAAAGGCACATGGTGTACATAAAGTCTCTTTACAATTTAAAAAAATATATATTACGAAGGCAACTGATGTGGCACCCCAAGTAAATGACCTTCGACCAACTATCATTTTTTACTACATTGGGAACTGCATGGTTGTGTGTCCCTAAATCAAATATTTCTAGACCGATGGATTGGAAGAGATGGTCCAATTCTCTAGTCACCTCTTTCACCATATATCACTTCCTTGGGCTTCTTTCTATGGAGTTATGTTAAAGATATCGTGTACTGAACAACGATACAGGACATCACTAATCTAAAGCAAAAAATCACTGATGCCATTGCAACCATTGATGAGGCTATGTTACAGTGAACATGGCAAGAAATCAAGTAACGTTTGGACGTGCTTCGTACAAATAATTGTGTCCATATAGAGCTGTATTAAATTAGTTAAAAAGACTTCAATATCGATATATCCTGATTTTGTAACAATTTACGCATATTTGTCTGTTCATTTGCTTTTGTAATAAGTTTTTTTAAATTGTAAAAAAAAAAAAAATATGGTCACCCTGTGCTAAGGATTTATGATTTGGGGTCAAAACTCATGCAAGTACAGATACATATCTGAGTTTTGATAGTGTTCACTAGCGTCTACACAACCTTGTAGGTGATGCATTATTTTCTAAATCTACAACTCCTTTCCCATAATCGAAATATCGCAGGCCTACCGCTAGTCTATCGCTATTTCCATGGCAAATGTTCTGAAGAGGTACACTTATTTCTTCCACCAGTTCAAACTTTCACAACAAATACACATATATTGGGACCAATACTTTTCGTATTTTATTGCAATGAAGGTAGTTATATTCGAACAGATTCTTTCAAAAAACCTCTTCTTGGAACCGACTCCCAAGTGGATGCTTACTCTATCGTTAAAATCTTAACATTTCAAGCCCAGGTTCAAACGTTATATTTCCTGTATATGCTCATGATATGCATTTCTTACCCACTCGACCTATATTCATTCAACAACCTCATTCAGTAACCCTCTGCTTTGAGCGGCTCTTTGGGCTAACATTTTGTAAAGACAAACATCTGTATTGCTGTAAGAGTGCGCATGCGTCAGTTACACAACTACTTACAAACAATTCCTCCATTTGTTTTCCTCATAAAACTTCGTGTTATTTGAACTGAGAGATCCGACTATGGATGGATATAAGCACAAAGATAGCCGCACATATATATAAAAAAAGTTTCTGTTTATTCTGCAATACTAAAACATAAATAGGGCCGGCTTTTGTATCTTTTTTTTGTCGACGTGCCCTACAGTAACGTGTATTCTCATTGAACGAACAGACATCGGATGAATACACAAGACAACATGTAAATTGATACTCTTATTTCTTGCTCTCGTTTTCTTTTTCTAGATGGCTGAGTAACTGGACGTTGTGACTGACGGAATATTTTCCAAGTATTGTGAACAAGATAGTGACGAAGAAAACCGTTTCTCTTTCTCTTTTCTTTCAAATTAGAGTTTTTTTTTGGGGGGGGATTTCTTTTTTTGTTCCCTTAAGATTTCTTTTTTGGCTTCTTATTTGCCATCTTTGGTAAAATAAGAAAAAAAAGAAAAAAAAAAGAAAAGAAGTCTTTTAGAAGATTGAAATGAAAAGGAAATATATATATGTTTTTTTCCCACTCCACAGCCACTTTGTTTGTTTATTTTTTCCTTAGAAGATGAAAGAATGGACGAAATTTAGAAGGAGGGAAAAGGAAGAGCAAGGGGATAAGATGAAGAAGAAAAAATAAAAAGGTAAAGAGAAATAAGTGAAAAGAAAGAAAGAAAGAAAGAAAGAAAGAAAGAAAGAAAGAAAAGGAACAATATAAGACTAATTGAACGCAGGGGAAGATAATTAAATAAATGAAAGCGAAAACAGCCAGCCAAGAAAACACGCACACGCACACACACACACAAATATATATATATATAGATAAATATATATAGAAAGACAATAAGAGAAAAGAGAAAGACAAGAAGCAAGAGAGTAAAAAGGTACCTATAAACAGATACACACAGGCAGATAGATAAGAACAGATTGAGATAGATAGATAGATAGATAGATAGATAGATAGATAACATACTCAGATAGATAGATAGATAGATAGATAGATAGATAGATAACATACTCAGATAGATAGATAGATAGATAGATAGATAGATAGATAGATAACATACTAGATAGATAGATAGATAGATAGATAGATAGATAGATAGATAGATAGATATAGATAGATAGATAGATAGATAGATAGATAGATAGATAGATAACATACTCACATAGATAGATAACATACTCAGATAGATAGATAGATAGATAACATACTCAGATAGATAGATAGATAGATAGATATATAGATAGATAACATACTCAGATAGATAGATAGATTAGATAGATAGATAGATAACATACTCAGATAGATAGATAGATAGATAGATAGGAACAGACTGAGATAGATAGATAGATAGATAGATAACATACTCAGATAGATAGATAGATAGATAGATAGATAGATAGATAACATACTCAGATAGATAGATAGATAGATAGATAGATAACATACTCAGATAGATAGATAGATAACATACTCAGATAGATAGATAGATTAGATAGATAGATAGATAACATACTCAGATAGATAGATAGATAGATAGATAGATAGATAGGAACAGACTGAGATAATGTCAAAAAAAGATAAGAAAATGTCAGACAGAACACCGAAAACAGAAGGAAGTCGAAGGAAATGAAGAAAGAAAAAAAAGAAAGATATAAATAACAAAAATAAAGAACGAAACAAAATGAGAGAGAGAGAGAGAGAGAGAGAGAGAGAGAGAGAGAGAGAGAGAGAGAGAAAAGCGCCAGTACAGAAAGAAAGAAAGAAAAAAAGAAAAAAGAAAGAAAGAAAGAAAGAAAGAAAGAAAGAAAGTAATAGAAAGTGACGAGAAAAAGAAGTAAAAACGTGAAAGGGAAGAAGGAAAAAAACAAGGCAAAAGAAAGATGGAGAAACGAAGAAAGTAAGAAAGTAAGAGTGGGTAGAAACGTAGGAGAATACAAAGATATAGGAAAAGGAAAGAAACAGTCTGAATGACAATATGCTGAAACAAATAGCAACTGGCAAACACTCTAAAGTTGACTAAAGAAATAAAAAAGATGATTCACACACACACACACACACACATATATATATATGAAGGAAATGGCATTGGGAAGAATGAAGGGAGTACACTTAGTGGATAACATCAGCAGCTGTCTTTTCATATCAAATGTTTGTCGGTTATGGCAGATGAGTGCCGACTGAAGAGCATCCCCTTCTTAAATTTGTTTCTGGACCACAACAAAGACAACAGCAACTATGACAACTGTGGTAGCAGCAACAGCAACAACAACGGCAACAACAAATGCTACTACTCCTTTTGCTATTACTACCAACCAAATAATATCAACAACAAAAAAAAAATAACAGCAATTCAGATGATAATGATGCTTCTCCTGTAGGCGTATTCTCACAGAAGAATGGACACGCATATGTTTCCGGAAGGCGCAAAACTTCCGCTCGGACACGAGAAACTGCAACACACTGATCATGCGCTCATCTTGCGAATACCCCGCTATAAGAACGAAGACTTTAAATGAACAAGATAGGTGTATTTTCTAATTCTGGTGAAGTTTTCTGTCTCACTACGATGGCAGAGAAAAAGTGAGCCCGACAAACATGCCTGACAGTAAGTTGTATTCCTATGACATAGTATTCAGTATAGCATATAGTGGCCCTTTTATTTTTTTGATGCCATATCGTAGGCATCGAAAGGTTAGAACGCTCGCTTTCTGACCATGCGATCCGGGTTCGAATCTTACCATAATCGATTTGTCAGTTAGGTGACTTCTTGATGTTATCAACCTGGGGGTGGAGGAGATTAGGCGATCCTACCATTTTAGAAAAAAAGTTACTAAGTGTTGACCCCAACCTTGTGAGTGAAATTGGGTAGACGGAAC
>CAHIKZ030001111.1:395000-415000 GCA_903632075.3 Acanthosepion pharaonis | reverse complement strand
AGAGGATCGTTGTGTGGTATTGCATAAAAGGATAAGAAGTACAATTCATGTGGCGATGCAGGAGAGATAAAGTTTAAACCTAGACTTGAACAGGTCAAGATTGTAGTGATTAGAAAAACATAATGCCTGGAGTCTGTAACACGAAGCAGCAGTTCTTGGGATGAAGCTGTCCGAATACAACTTACTATTAGAATAGGAAACGAATTAGCTCTTGTGTAGGTGGAATGCCGGATCCCGGGTGTAAAGGTCAGGAGCAGGGGGAGTAAGGAATGTAGCTCGTCATTATGAAACATAAATAGCGTTAGCGCAGCGAATGGCGCGAAACTTTTCGTTTGTGGGGAAGGCGTTGTAGGGTGAAAAATAATTAATCGCTCACAAGGCCGGGTAGATGATTCTGAAGGCCGTGAAGATAGGCATGTGAGGGCTGGGCAGCTCCAGTTTGGATATAGCGCAATATTCAATTTTTGGTGTGATCCGATTTTTGTAAAGATAGCGTATAGCAGTGGGGGATCATATACTTACAGGAGCAGTACAAAGAACCAACGATTTTTCCAGCACATTAATCAATAGATTGTATACGCGAGTTGCACTGGAGATCTGGGATAGATTTAGGTCCAGATAGACGGACAAGGCAAGGAACCTTCTTGAGAGAACACCCATTCATCATGACAGCTGAAAGTTCAGGGTCTGCTCGTGTAAATGGATGAAAGAAAATGGATTAGGAGGGATAGGAAAAGGACAAACCCCAAAAGAACTACAAAGGATAAAATGTTGTTGTAAACCCTCCTACAGTAGAATGAACTCTTCCTCCTCTCATAAATACTAACTGCGAGACTTCCTAGGGAAGAGTCGTAGGGTAGTCTCAAACTGCGTGCGACTCTCTGCTTTGGCAGAGAGGAACCCGGACGTGGCTTTGTCGAAGGGCAAAGTTTCGTCCGGGGAGGTAGACAGATCCCGAACCCGCTTATGCGGGTTCTAAGGGAATATTTTTGGCCGAGCTTACGGGCTCAGAGAAACCCACGTTAAACTCGGCCTTGTGCCACATACATTCCTCGTGGGGGGGATTGTTAAATATAGAGTCATTGAACAGTCTCTGACTGTGTGCGACTTCTGTCGAACTATCTGATTTGGCAGAGAGGAACCCGGACGAGGCTTTGCCGAAGGGCAAGGTTTCGTCCGGGGAGGTAGACAGATCCCGAATCCGCTTATGCGGGTTCTAAGGGAATATTTTTGGCCGAGCCTACAGGTTCGAAGAAACGCACATTAAACTCGGCCTTGTGCCACATACATTCCTCGTGGGGGGACTGCTAAATATAGAGTCGTGGGGCAGGGGAGCCACATTGTTAATCTACCATTCGGTCGTACACCTTTATCTGCTTATTAGTAACACTCTTGCTTTGTATATATCTGTTATTTCAATATACTTGTTCAACCTAACTTCGTCTTCCGTGTCTCTCTTTCTGGTCTCTAAACAGGCCACAACAGCCGTGGAGAGCCATGATCTCAAATTCCCTGAAAGGCTACGGCGCATAGAAAATCTAAATAAACTTTAATACGTTTTTCTTTTACGCATGGCAGTCTTTTTCGTCAGTATTCTCTGTGAGTAGATTACTATAGACAACTCACTACATTTTATTACCAGATGTATTACCAGATGTATTACTAGATGTATTACCAGATGATACAGCGTGTTTGGCAGGAGCTGGGCTTCTTACTTGACGTGTGCCGTGTCACATCGTGGTGGACATATTAAGCATTTGTGAAACTTTGTAAAATGAAATATAAAACCTTTTCCGTTTGATTTCTTGTTCAAATTTTGATAAGTAAATCTTTTATTGTTCAACACGATGCCTATTTAATTTTGTTTGCTTAGTACATGGAGTTACTCAGATATTCACATTTTAAATTATGTCAGTTTTATTTTTTGGGACAATTTGTACTTGTATTATCACTAAATACACTGCCGATATAATCATGACAAAAATAGTTTCGCTATATTCAAAAAAAAGAAAGAAAAAAGATTAAACGTAAAGCGCTCCTAAATTGATCAAAATTATAGCATCAGGTTTTGGAAAATTACGTCGTGGCAGTCAATGATTTCTTAAGAATTTATACTACACAATAGACACAAATAAATGCTGACAATCCCATCAACATTTTTACGTCTGGGTTAATTTTGTTTTACGGCATATCAATCCCAATGGTTTATTTAATGCCGACAAGATTTTTAGGATAGATTCGTTTGATTGTTTAATGGCACATCAATAGCCTATGGGTCAATTAATGCCTTAATTTATTTTTCTTGGGAGAATTAGTAACTTCTCTTACAAAAATGTATTGCTGGTAATATTTTTTGGTCAAAAATGTATTGCTGGTATTTTTACTATAAAAATACATTTACACACTTCCACAGGGTTTTGAATATTGTTTGGGTGTTAACTATTTTCCCATAGCTCTGGGACCCTAACAGGTGGACCTCGGAACAACAGAAATTAAAAGGCGGTTCAACGCCCATCAAAACCTCCCGATCAGATGCCTTGCTGCCGGATGTAGTTTATCGTCATGACGATGACGCTTAAACATTTTTAATGATTCGTATTTCATAAGAAAGTTTATCCTAGTCGTAGAGATAGTGGGTATAAGCTCCCACTGCCTATAAAATTAATTAGTGGCATGCGTCTTAAATAGCCTCTAAAACCTAAGGCCAGCTCCAAGACGGAGAATGGGTGAAAGCGGAAAAGTGGCGCCTCATAGACAGTCTCTTCGGCTAGATGGAGGTCGACAGCCCAGGAAGGCAATCCATCTAGAGGGAAAGAAAATCCTAATTTTTAAAATTCCGCAGCATTGCGGTTATATCCAAAACACGGAAAAGGCTATGAAAGTAAATCTAGACCGAAAATCCGGAGAGGAGACCCGAAGGCGGTTGGTTGTCAATGCTGACAACTTTCCGACAATTTCTGCAGCTAAGCCGTCCCAATATATATTACCCTGTATTTCTTTTGTCCTTGTCGTTACGGCCGAGGCGGGGTATGTAGTCAGGGCAGCGCACGGCCTCCATATATCATTGCCAGTCCAGAAGAAGGAAAACTCTTAATTTATACCGCCTGCCGCCTTGTAGGTCTTGCCCTTTTAACTTCTAAGAGGATCGACGAGGTAACCTCAGCATCCCCTGTGCAAAAGGAACCGGCAAAGCCATTGCACTATTCTACCTTGAATGTCAGCATGAAACACAGGAAAGCGGTCACCACATTTGTGAGATGAAGGGCAATGGTCACCACATTTGTGAGATGAAGGTCAATGGTCACCACATTTGTGAGATGAAGGGCAGTGGTCACCACAGTTGTGAGATGAAGGGAAGCGGCGACCACAATTGTGAGATGGGGGGGGATGCGCTAACTAAATACCGTAAATCCTCATGGATATTACACATTTTTTTCTAAAATTAATAAGCAAAATCAGGGGTGCGTATTATGCACAGCTACAAAAATCTGTAAAAAATTGTCGTAAAATAGAATAAGAATAATCATTAACCCTAGAACACTAACCATGGGTACCCATGGTACCCAGCGCAATTTTTTCCTATTTTTAATTAAAATTTTCAGTACCTGATTTTCTTACCTAAATAATATGTTTTTCAGTTCCTATTAATGTTAACTCAAGGTATAAAGTTTGAAGTGCTTGCATATAAAATATTTCAAATAAAGATTTATATTTAATATTTTTTGATATTCTCAATATCGGGTATGTTATACTCATGGTTAGTAGTGGGGTAACTTTAACTGATGGTTAGTGTTCTAGGGTTAAACTAAATTAGAATAATATTATTCTATATTTAAAACTATTTTAAAAAAAATAAGAGTAGCAATCATTAAGCGTAATGAAATTGAAGAAGTCCAATGTATAGGGTTTGATTACGAAACAAGGGGTGCGTATTATGAGTGGGTAGAAGCATTTTCCCACACTTACAGTACAATTTTAGATGTGCGTATTATATATGAAGAGTTACGGCAAATGAATGAATGATTTCGTATTTTGCCTTTTTCACATCACGTGTGCAGTGTATAGTGAGGTTAATTACTCATTTGTTATGTGAAAAAATGAGGTTGATCTATAGATGAGCGATCTAATTATGTGAACGAGTCCTTGGTCAAAAATAAAGGTCAAGTTTCGGTTGTATATGGATACAATTAGATCCGAAGAGAGAGAAGGGAAATCAGAGAATGAAGAAAAGGGAATGAGAGAAAGTGAGAGCAATATCGTGAGAGTAAATGCAGAAGGACACAGAAAAGAGAGGAAAGATAATGAAAGCGAGAAGGATAAAAAGAGAAAAGAAAGAGAAAGAGAAAAAAGCGACAGAGACTGAGAATTACAGAGAAAACAAGAAAGAAATGAATAATGAGAGATAGATATAGATAGATAGATAGATAGATAGATAGATAGATAGATAGATAGATAGAAAAAGAGAGAGAGTCGGTGAAAGAAAGAGAGAAAGAAAGAATGAAAAATAGGGATAAAGAAAAAGAGCGGGAGAAAAATATATAGGGAGAAATACAGAAGCTAGAAAAGAGAAAGAAAGACAGAGACAATAAGAGACCCAACAGAGAGAGAGAGAGAGAGAGAGAGAGAGAGAGAGAGAGAGAGAAATATAGAAAGAAGGAAAGAGAGAAAAAGACAGACAGCCACAGATAGTTAAGTAAAAAGAAAGAAAGAAAGAGAGAGAGGGAGAGAGAGGGAGGGGAGAGAGAAAGAAAGGGAGCGAAATCGAGCAGAAATAAAAAGACAGAGAGGAGAAGAGAAATATATAAAGAGAGATACGGAGAGAGCTAAAAAAAATAATCGAAAATGGAAAGAAAGATAAAGAGAGAAAAATAAACAAGAGAGAAAAAAAGAGAAAGAACAATAAAGATAAAATGAATGAAAGTGAAAAAGACAGAAAGCATGAATGAGAGAAAAACACCAAAAAAAAGAGAAAGTGTGTGTGTGAGAGAGAGAGAGAGAGCAAGTGAAAGAGAATGCTAGACATAGTAAAACAATGTTGACTAGAGCGAGATAAGCACAGAAGGAGAAAGCGAGAAAGAACGAAAGCGAAAAGAGTACGAGAGAAAGAAAAGAGTAAGAGAGGGGAAAAAAAGATAGCTAGAAAAAGAAGCCGAACGGAAATAGAGGGAAGAAACATATAGGGAATAAAGTGACGAGGAAAAAAGAGAGAAAGTGTGAGAGAAAATGAGAAAACAACACATTTAGACTTGCCATGATTTACAACATTACAGAGTTGGGCATATTTTCCCATTAAGATACAATCAGTTGTACAGTCTAATGCCTAAAGGACACATTTTGTGACGGTTTATCTTCTCGGGCTCTCATTTT
Source organism: Acanthosepion pharaonis (assembly GCA_903632075.3). Taxonomy (NCBI): domain Eukaryota; kingdom Metazoa; phylum Mollusca; class Cephalopoda; order Sepiida; family Sepiidae; genus Acanthosepion; species Acanthosepion pharaonis. Next base: position 409,633 of record CAHIKZ030001111.1, on the reverse strand, counting down.
TACGAAGAAAATGTACTTCAATATCTTCTGTTAGAAATCGCCCGTAGAGAACGCACGGGAACTTGATATTATAAGTAATATGTTTGCTTTTGTTATAAAAGAGATGATAAAAAAATAAGATAGATATCAAAATTGTGACAAAAAAAAATAAAAAATCCTGAAATTTTCATTTGGATTTTTATCTACTGTGATTAAAAAGTAACTTCCCATTTTAAAATACTCATAATTTATTCGCTATAATTTTTTTTTACAAGAAATGGATATGATAAGAAAATGTTTTATTTAAAATTCGATATGGGCACCAGGTTTCGCTACCAGCTTCTCCAGCTGCCCAGGAATCGCGTCAAATGGTTTCACTAGGAACTCTTGTGGCATAAAAGACATTTGTATTTGCTCTTCAATTTCTTTCAAGTTTGGTATAGTAAAAAGAAAACAAAAAAAAAAACAAAAAAACTGTGTGTTAAGTCAGGACTCCTGGCCGGCCACTCATACATAAAATAGGGAGGTACTTTTCATTCACCCTGTCACTTCCTGTCACTTTGCTGATACTTCCGCCATATTTAAAGGAAGTCATTGCTTATTGGGGTTCTATTTTTAAATCATTTCATTCCAAGCAAGGCGATAATACGACTAAAACGCAAGGGTTTACATAAATTTATTTATGAAAATTGCCATTAATAGCAGTGAAAATAGCCCAGTTGTTTTATACCCCGTTAAATAATCCACCTCCATTAATGTCTTGGGTATCAGTTGGTGGAATATGATTATCTGCTTTGTTTACACCCCGACTAACATCCTCATCTTGTTATTATGACAAAATTTCCGTTGTTCCATTCCCAACCCTTATTCAGATCATTGTCGAGCCGCGCATCTGAAGACGGCCAGAGAGCACAAAGACAAAAGAACATTTTGTTAATAACGCCAAAGACGAGGACATTAGTCCGAATACAATTTTATTTTAAGCATTTCACCCCAAGGCAGGAGTGCCACTAGCAGGCAAGGAGTTACAGAGGGTAAAGAACAAGAGTAAAGAGGCATGTTTGGGGAGAGGATAAAGAGAAGAACGGGGAATAAGATCAAGGTATCAGAAGATGTCGATTGATATTACATTGAATATTTGAAGATTATAGTTATCAAGGAAGCAAGCAGGAGGACGGGTGTTCCGCAGATGGGAAGTGCGAGAGAAGAAGCTATTTGAGTAGAAGAGACGGTTACATTTAACCATTTCGCCAGTGAAGGGGTGGGACCGAGATGCCAGTCTAGTAACTCGTTTAAATTCATGCAATCTGGGAACCAAAGAAAGCGACTAGTCGGAACAGTTGCCGTGAAAATAATTATAGCGTAAAAAATAATAACTCTTCGTAGCAAAAAAAAAAAAAAGCTTTAAACTTATTGTAGCAATTAATGTCTGCAATCAGTCATAATAGACAAAAAGTTGCTCCAAGGTCATAGTCTCTATTCTAGACGATGCTCTAAGAAGGCGTCTAACGTTCTGTGGGAGCCCAGAAACGAATGCCCAAACCGTCCATCGATCAGGTAACTGTCCGCCAATCAGCCGTTCTGAGCGCTGTAGCTTCGCCAAAAGTTCATCGACAGTTTCCCCAGTAGGAATTCACCTCGTCATGAACTGGTCGAACGCATTGTAGGAATCTGTTGCGTAAGCGGTCACGAAGGGTTGCTTTATCTGCTCTGTGTCTGACCTCTGCTCCTTACTTAGTTGCCGGTATACAGGGATAGCCTCACTTCTCAAATGTAACGGCAGGACGGGCTCGATCCTCCTCATGTCGTACAGCTCACAGAACAGCTCGACGTTCTCAATCCACACCGTGATTGGTTAATCGGTGGATCAATCTGTTTTCAAACACCTTTTCCGGCATGTCGTAGAAAAATTGCCGAAATAGCTTATAGCAAAAAAAACAAAAAACAAAAACAAACAAAAAAAAAACATTTTAAAGTTATTGTAGCAATTAATGCCTGCAATCGGATTCTTCTGTTAATATTTAACAACCCCCCACCACCACCACGAGGGATGTATGTGGCATAAGGCTGGGTTTACCGTGGATTCTCCGAGCCCGTAGGCTCGGCCAAAAATATTCCCTTAGAATCCGCATAAACGGTTTCAGGGCCTGTTTACCTCCCCGGACGAAATTTTGCCCTTCGGCATAGCCTCGTCCGGGTTCCTCTCTGTCGAGGCATAGAGTTCGACAGTCGAACCGGCTATAGCACTGGTCCCCGTTTCTTCTGTCTCTCTCCTTCGCGACACTTGTAGTCAATAACTTCACAGTAGTCACCACCTGCGCGGGCATTGTCCATTGGGTTTCAAAGTCCACGGATCGAGCACGACCAACATCCAATTTAATTGTGTCATACCCATGACAGTTCACTGATTTCCCATCAGCTATCAATGCAATCGGTGAGCGAAGTGTGCATTGACAGGCCATTACGGTTGACTGCTGTGCTGTTGAATTGGCTACGAGTCTCACGGACGAGAAACGGAAGAAACTGATTGCAGGCATTAATTGCTGTAATAACTTTTAAAGCGTCTTCTTTTTTGCTACACTCCTCGTCGTTGATATTCAGCCAGAATATATAGTCTGTTATGAGCTCGTGGAATAAGGCATATTTAAATTGTCAAGGACAACTGTCGCAGGAATATTTACATTAAAAAAACAAACAAACAAACAAATAAAACACTTGTTCCACAAACAGTGTAACCTTTCAGAACGACGACGTAAACCTCCAGTAAACTAAACTCGTGAAACAAATCGTCAGATTAGAAGAATTAGAAGGATTATCCCAAGCACGCTAACTCACTTTAAATTTAACATTTTATATATTCTGATCTTTGGAACACTTTTTTAAACTTTTAAATGTATAGATCACATGGATATGGCTGAATTTTCGGGACTAAAATACATCGATTGCATCCCCCGTAGAGAGGAAAAGGTCACATTCTAAATAGTGCATTCGTGTGAAGGTTTACATATTCACGTATCTTCTCCAGGATGTCGTTGGTCATAGTTCTCCCCATTTTCCTCTCTTTTATAGCTCTTACTAAATTTTGTCTTTTCGCTATCTTTCCTAATTTCTGTTCTGCCAACCATTTACACAGGCTCGTTCGATATGCCAAGGGCTGCGTTCCTCAGTATCTCTGGTCATCAATATGTCCTGTGAGTATCAAATTTTCCAAACCCTCTTTCTTCAGTATGTGCCCAAGAAATTTCAACTATCTCTTTCTGATGCTAAGTACTTGTTTTGTTTCTATTTTTCTCTAAAATTTTGATTTTGCTTATATAGTTTAGTCCATGGGATTTTCGGCCTTCTGCAGAACCACATTTCTGTTGTTTCAAGTCTCTTCTTCATCTGTGAGCAGATTGTCCAGAATGCACTGCCTTTTTAGAGGACTGATAATACACAGCAGTTAAGTACGATTTTATTTGTTTCTAACGAGATTTTCCTGTTTCTTAATACTTTGTTTAGCTTTTGGAAATATTTTCCCAAATATTTAATTTTTTTCTATTTGCTTGATAGTGGCATCTCTAATTATTTTAATTCGTATGTTGGGCTCTACTTTCTGCTGTCAGCCATACATTCTATCTTCTTACAATTGATGTTTACTCCTTTCTTCTCGTATCTATTTTCTATATTCTGAAGCAGTATCCTGTATTTTCCTTTCTTTGTCTGCTATCAAGATTGTGGTCACCTAATAATGAATCTTTGTAGGGATTCTAATTGTCTCGGAATCACTTCGCTATAAAGTTTGAATAAGTCCGGTGAGAAGACACCTCCTTGTCTTACACCCCTTTCTATTTTTATGTATTCATTGAATTCATTTTATATCCGGATGCAGTCGGTTTGCTCCCAGTATAACGTCAGGATTATTATCCTACTCGTGTACCCGTGCCCTCAAAAATGGTGGCAATGATTAGAAAGCTTTAATATTGAGATCCAATGAGACAAAATTCATGAAACAATGTATCGAGATTCAATAAAGCGGATATAAAGAATTCACAAGAGAAAATAGACGCCAAGGAACCGTTTAATTAATCCGTTCCCTTTATTTACACTATTTACATTGTCCGGGCTGTTGTCCTCATCTTCGTTGCTATATTCAAGGACACATGGCCCAGTGGATAAAGGCGCTGGTTGAATCCAGTGGCTTGACCCAAAGATTTGTGAGTTCAATACCTGGCTACGACAGTGGTGAACAAAAACTTCAGAGAGTTGAGTTAAAACGGTGGTAACCGACACGGAAACATCCGGAAGAGGCATGGCACGTGGAACTAGAACAATCTACCCCGGTAGACGAAATAACGGGCTCAGTTCGAAATTCCAATCACCTAAGACGACCGGAGAGTACAACGGCCGAAAGATGAGGACAGCAGTAAATAGTGTAAATAAATACAATATCCCATCTCAGAAATATAAAAACACGTTCCTTTTATAATTCTTACACGTTCAATCGTATTTATGATTCATTGATCACTCCTGGTATTATGTAGATCGCTTTTTGCTCAATATATTTTCATGTTGAAAATGTTATATCTTAATATAGCAGTAAAATGGAAATATCTCTCAGAAGAAAAAGATTAACAATAGAACGACAAAGCCTATTTCAATACCAAGTTGAAGCAAAACGATCACCTAATAGAAAAGGATATCTCTGTGCCTCACGTGAAAAGCTTGAACAAATAAGACTGCGATCTAAGATACGTATGAGTAAATCAATTAAACGGTTCATTTTTCTCGGGAATTAATTCTGTTTAAATGCAGATAAATATTGTCATTTGTATAGCTTATTAAAACGATTTAGATAAGTAATAACTCATAAATCTACTACATTAAGGTGTTTTACCTCTCTTCCAATTACAGATGCGACAGGAAATATATAAATAAATACATATTGACAATTATTATATCGTTTGAGCCTTCAAACTTAACATAGAGACTTAAATATAAACTCGATTAATATCTACCTAGAGCGAAACGTATAAATTCGCCCTATTTTTACTTAAAATCTCAATTATAAACGCGAACATTACCTATTAACTGAAGCAGAAAGCCATCGAGTCTACTTAGAGACTCACAAACCCAACCAATGTTTATTAGAGACTAAAGTATGAAACCGACCAATGTTTGCGTAGAGCAGTCTTTCTCAAATATGGGAGGTCCTTTAATTTTTGATAAGGAGAAGATTACTAATAAAATTTGAAAATATGAAAATTTAGTTTAGCATTCACAAAGAGGATTAGCAGTATATCTTTCATTTAAAGAGATTTATGAAGAATCCGCTGTTTCTTTTTAGAGATAATGACTAATTTAACTCCATTGAGGAAGGCGAAAGGAAGAGGATTATCCAATCCTCTTTAAAGATTATCATCCAGTATAAAAATATCAAATAATAATACTTTAGTTAAAACTAGTTTTTAAAAAATATAGAAATAATTCGTAAATTACTTTTCTGTTAAGTTGGGGAGCGCCAGGCTACATTCCAGGTCGCATTATTTCGCCCGGGCGCACCTCCGCTGGCCTAGAGACTTAAACAATTTTTTACATAGAGATTGACGGGTAAACTTGACTAATATTTATATTCAAACCTAAATTGAGATTACATTGAGACTAAAGTATAAAACCCACCTAGCTGCTCACATATAATAAAACCAAATTTTATCGTTATATAACCCAACGAAAGCTGATAAAATCCACCAGTATACATCCTGTTTCTCCATTTCTCCATCGAAAATTTCATTTTTTTTTCAAAAAGGAATAAAATATAACCCTCTTAATTTTTAATTCTATTAATGATAATTTTTTTAGTATATTAATGATGGCTGTTATTTTACAAGAACTATTACCTTCTTTGAATTTAGCTCAGTTCCAGAACCCAGAATATGACATTTATTTCCTAGCTACGAATTATAAAGATTATGCGGATTGAAAGAAACATTTCAAGTGTTATAGTTCTGCATCTATAACTGACGAATTTATTGAAAATTATTTTCTAAAGAATTTAATCTGAGTGGCTTAACTTCCTGAAATAACACGTCCCAAACCATTCTCTTAGATCGAAAACCTAAATTCAATTTCCTTACCTGGAACTGTCTGCCCGAATAAAAAGTGTTTGATGTTGGTTTCAGGGCGGTAAGATGGCTAGGACTTCCAGAAGATTTCTTTTTGCCAAAAAATCTGAAAAAAAAAAAGAAAGAATAAAAGAAAAGAATGAATCGTAATATAAAGAAATTATAACAGTCGACATATAATGGCTGATATAAACTTATTCGACAATACTAAATAATATTAAATAATAACTTATCTATAATAACTTAGAATAAATTAATAATTACAATAATAACTTATAATAACTTTTAAACAATACTAAATAATATAATAAATAATTAAGGCCTACTATTAATAAATCCATCCTTGGTATGACAATAAACTACATCCGCGTCCTGGGTATGACAATAAACTACATCCGCGTCCTGGGTAAGACGATAAACTACGTCCAACAACAAGGCTTCTGATCAGGTGTTTTTGAGGATCGTGGAAACACCTTTTAATTGCTGGCGTTTCCAGGTTGACCCTGACCTGGGGTGGTAGCACCTGTTAGGGTCTAAGCTATGGGCAAATAGTTAACACCCAAACTTATGTAAAAATAGGTTTTAATACCAGAAATACTTTGTAATAAAAAAAAAATATTACCAGCAATAATTTTTGAAGAAAACAAATTATTATCAGCAATACTTAAAAAAAATGTACCAGCAATACAAACAGCTATACATTCTTTGAAAAAAATATTACCAGCTATAGATTTCTTCAAGGAAAAATATTCCCAGAAATAGATTTTTGAAGAAAAACATATTACTAGCAATAAATTTTTTGTCGGCATTAAATAACCCAATAAGGTTGATATACCGTAAAACAAATCAAAACATACCAACCCAAACCAAACTATTAATAAATAATATTGTTTTCGTTTCTCAGATCTTTGCTTAGCTTTTGAAATGCTTCTTTCGCTCGTCCAATGCCTGTTCGGATCTCGGTGCCACAATATCCACCTTCCGTTAAAGTGCTTCATAGATATTTAAACTTTTGCAGCTGCTTGATGTTTATATCTGCAATTTGTATATCGCATCATGAACATTTTTCTCTTGCTGATGACCGTACTTTGTCTTCTTGTAGTCGATAGTTAGTCCTTTTTTCTCGCTTTCTTCTACCCCTACCATGTCCTGTAGTTTCCTTTCCGAGTCCGCCATCAGCACAGTGTCATCTGCGTATCTTATATTGTTAAGATTTCACCCACCGCTATTAAATCCTGGTAGGGTCTCCAGTTATCTTAGGATGTCGTCACCGTAGAGATAAAATAAATCTGGAGAGAAGATGTATCCTTGTTTCATGCCCCTTGCTATTTTTGTATAGCTACTCAATCTATTTTCTGTGAAGGTGGTCTGGTCTCAGTATATGTTCTGGATTATTCTCACATCTTTTCCAAAAGGATCCAGTTTTGTTAGCATTTCAAATCTAATGACTGGTAATAATGGTTGATATAAACTTATTCAACAGTTAACAGATATCAAGGTTTCTAAAAATCAATAGGCGTCCCGAAGGTCTACTCTTAACCAGTGTCTTTTTTTTCTTCACTAGAATGTTATGTAATGGCACTTGTTTTACAAACTTTTAATAATGGCTGATATGAACTGAACAGTAATCAGGTAGCCATGTTTACAAAAAGGATCGAATTTTGTTCAGTTAATACAACTGATGGATATAAATAAACTGAGTGTTTTAGCGGCATACAGACATGTTCCTAACAAAAGCTCTTTTCAAGATTTTTAAATTGCTAAATCTGAAAACAACAACAACAACAACAAAAAAACACAAAAAAAAAAAATCAATGTTCAAATCAATGATAACAATTTATTTTCTCGTACTTCTCACTTGAGGAACTCTCTTACGATATTGAGTCCCCCCCCCACTGGGGCAACATGTGACACAAGGTCGGTTGTTTATTGTGGGTTTCCCGAGCCCGTGGGCTCGGCCCCCAAATATGCCCGTTTGAACCCGTACAAACGGGTTCAGGGCCGGTTTTACCTCCCCGAGGGAGACTCCGCCCTTCGGCGTAGCCTCCTTCGGGTTCCTCTCCGTCCGTAGACAGAGAGTTGAACCGAACAATCGCTCAGAAAGTGAGCGACGGACTATATTTAGTCGTACCCCCACGAGGGCGTCATGTGGCACAAGGCCTTTTTTAACGTGGGCATTTCCGAGCCATTAGGCTCGCCCAAAAATAGCGCATTTGAACCCGTATAAACGGTTCAGGGGCCGAGTTTATTTCCCCGAAGGAGGCTCCGCCCTTCGACGTAGCCTCCTTCGGGTTCCTCTCCGTCCGTAGACAGAGAGTTCAACCGAGCAGTCGGTTCAAAAGTGAACGACTGACTCTCTTACGACTTCCTGCTTGCCAGTCAAATTTGATCCTCAAAAGGTTAAATGCAATGTCAATCGGTATTTTATGTCTTCTTAATTTCTGTTGTTTTTTTGTTGTTGTTATTACTCCTTAATAATATTTTTCTTTTTCTTTTTTCTTATTCGTTCATTCTCAGTGACCCCTAGCGTGTTAGTGGCTTTGTTGTCTTGCCTAGGGTGAAATGATTAAAAACTAGTCATCCCGAAGGAATGCTCATAATAAGTAATAAGACCTACGATTAATAAATAATAAAACAGTGGTCTCTAGAATGCATGCAAGAAATCTCCGCGGGCATGTTACACTGGCTGACCGAGAGTACCCTGGACTATAATAATTTGTATAATTACACAATCTAGAACGTATGAATCATCATAACCCTCCAGCTGTGGGTAAATAGCAGGGTTGACTGAGTTTTATAGCCTTCGATGGCAACTGGTCTAGGAGAAGGACAACTCTGAATTCAAAACCTGCGGAGGGTCGTTTGGGGACCTTGTGGTACGTAGTGCACCAGGTCTCTGTATTCGGTCCTTCAAAAAGTACAGTTGATTCTTCACAAAGCCTTCCCCACTATAATCAAATCATATGTGCTGGTGTCCGGGCTTTTGGCTCCTAGGAACTGAGCTGCTTGATCCTCATACTTCGAATACGACGGGAGAGTCCACCACATGATCTAAGTGTGGCCTGTTCTCGCCTCACCATGCCTAGTTTGTACCGGGAGGACAATTTAAGGATTCTGAGAGCGGAAAATAAAAACAGAGAATCGTGTCCAGTTTACAGTCGATACTGTTTTGTGCATTCGCACTTGAAGACTTGAAAAAGCGTTGAGTCATTGCCCTCCTCCCTATAAGCTAAATAGTAGGACAGGCTGGGATCTCTGGCCTCAAGGCGGTAACCAGTATATAGGAGAAGCGAACCTTTGAATTCAATACCAGCTTGAAGAGAGCTGTTAACCGCCAGACGATCTTACTATCGCTACTATCGTACTACATGCAATACATCTACGACTCTAATAGGAGTCTTTAAAGATTAGCATCCAGTTTAAAAATATTAAATAATAAAACTTTAGTTAACTCTAGTTTCTAAAAAATGTAAAAATAATTCATAAATTACTTTTCTGTTAAGTTGGGGAGCGCCGGGGCGCACCTGTTGAAAAACGCTGGCCTAGAGACTCAAACAATATTTACATATAGACTGATGGGTAAATCTGTCGTCATTAACAGTCTGAACAAAGCTAGCAGCCTAAAACCCGACTTCGTGCTGGTACAATCACCAACGGCTCCCAAGGGTTCTATCTATCTGATTTCAATCTCAAGGCTCGAGTCAAACCGTGGTACCGTTTTCAGGCACTTTCCAAAGGTGCCATACGGTGATATCACTTCATGCTGACCGATAACATCAAGAAGTCCCCATCCTGACATGGTGAAATTCGAACCCGGATCTCATGGCCAGAAAGCGGACGTTCTAACCACTCTGTCACTCTGAGTAATGGACGTTATATTACATCGGATTTTAAGGTAGGCGTTAATGTGTTAATGTGAATAGGAACTAGAAAGAAGGTACTGTTAACAATCAGAAAGAGACAGGTGAAATTGTTGGAACATGTAATACGGAAGGGAGGTCCTGGAAGATTTAACACTCACTGGGCGTATCGAAGTCAAGAGGAGCAGAGGAAAGCAGCGGGTAACCTACTTGAGAGATTTCAGCATATGGTTGAAGGAAGGAGTAGCAAAGACAAAGCAGGGCCGGAAAGGAGCAGTCATTGATAAAAGCAAAGAAAGGAAAGATTTTTGTGTGTGTGTGTGTGTGTGTGTGTGTGTGTGTGTGTGTGTTTGTACGCGTGCGAATGCGTATTTGGGTGTGTATATTTAAACAGTATTTTTTCATTGCATTACATTTATTTAAAATTCAGGACGTAAGCGAACACGGTTCTCCACTGTTTCCTTTCCTCTATTATCTGTGAAATACCGCAATGGTTTTTTTTTGGTTTTTTTTTTATTTTTAATATAGTGTCGTTATTTCTCGTTGAGGTCTAACGTTTGAAATTTAAAGTATTCCTTCTCCTAAACTGGTTGGCACTCAAGTTTAACCCATTAACCTACATTTTTTTTTAATGCGCATTTTTGGCCCAGACAGGTGTCTTAGGAGTTTATTTATTCCTTATGTTTAATTTCAAAAGTTATCATTGTCATTTTATTAGAAACCAGAACATCAAATATATATGTGTATAAAACATCAAAAAATAATATTGATCAGAAATAATAAAAAATACTTTTCAAAATAGTCATTATTTTTCTAACTCATGAAATGTAAAATTACGACAGAAGGTGTCTTATTACGGCTAATAATAAAAACTTTAAAGGCTAAGTAAATACAAGGAATAACATGTAGTGAGTTTAATTTTAACAGATCCCCAAATGGGGCTTATGGCAGGTAATGGGTTAAACTGTTGTTGTTGTTGTTGTTGTTCTTCTTCTTCTTCTTCTTCTTCTTCTTCTATATGGCGCGTCACCTATCGTGTGCGATAAATGGCTCTACGCAACTTCCTATGATTTATAGCTCTTAGTAAGTTTACCCTGAAATGAAAGTGCTTCTTTTACACTGTCATCATTAAGGGAACATAATATTTTTAAAGCTAATCCTACCTGTGATATCATGGGTCGCATAAAAAACGAGTATAATTAACCAAGGCTTTTATTAAAAAAAAAAATGAAATGTTTTCGGGGAGACGTGCATACCGATTGTATGCTTTACTGTACAGGTACAATAAGCAATGTTTCAGGATATGCGTTTATTGAAATTTTGTTTTTAAACGACAATACAAAAAAATAAATAAATAAATAAAAATAAAAATAAAATAAATAAATAAATCTCCTTTCAGGCAAATCCTCTCTTCGTCCGATTTTCTCATTTTCTTTTTTCATTTTTCTTTCATTTCTTTGTTTGCTTACCATTTTCAGTTCGTTATCTCGGTTCGAAAACCCAAATTAAGTGCCTTTCCCCGTTTTTCTTTCTCTTCTGTTACATACGCGTCGTCTTTTGCGAGCCCATCAATAGACCCTAATGAGAAAAAGTCTACACAAGGCTTACAACAATCGCTTTAGATACAAAACGGACAAGGGACGATATTCTATGAAATTCTTCAAAGACTTACAATAATGTCGTTTTTTGTTGCTTAACAAGTCTCAGGGCAATTTTTAAAAGTTTCTCTTTGTTAAAAGCTTCGTCCCGCGAAGACGATTCTTCGGAGTTTAACTGAAATGAAATAGAGAAACGAGTTCGAATTTCTGATGAGGTGACTTATAGTCATTTTGGAAAGGCATGAAAGCACTCAGTCCTGATTTGCTGTTTGATTTTTTTTTGATATCTTGACAAAAATGTATTGTTTTTAGTACAGCACTGTTGTTGATTGAAGTAGTAAACGTTTTGATCGCCTAGCAGAGTTTCTTTCAAGAATAGACATTTTTTCGGGTACTACTGATGTTGGTAAGAAATAAGGCAGAATTTGTTTTTTTTTTTTGACAACTTTTGCAGATTAGCATTCGTTAGATTTTACTTGCATCACGTCATATTAATGGTTTAATTAATTAATTAATGGTTTAATTATAGTTTAGTAATCATAATAGTAATTATAAATTACTATGAAATGTACACGCACTTGGCCTACTGCCATTGGTTGTCACTTTTTGAGTTATCGTCGGCACCTAAATTCTGCTATTTTCCCGGCTTCAAGAACATCATCGGAGTCAAGAATAACGAAGACAACCACCACTGCTTTATTATCACAGTATCCAAATTCTCAAAAAAAATCATTAATTCCGTAGCGCTTAAAGTTACCATGTTATTTGGCCGTATTATTTTTGGTTGCAAACAAACGCCTCTATTTGCCTGATTAAATCTGGCTAGCCCGTCTGTGAAAGGTAAAGTAAAAAAAAATCAGTTTCGAATATTATTTATTAAACTTAATCCAGCTTGACATAAATCTGTCGTAGGACACTTGGTGAGGTTCGAATTCATGGAACGCTCGTCTCTGAGATAATCGTAGTACAACAACTGTTCCGAAATGTTATTCAGTAAGGCGATCCTTGTAAGTAATATAAAATACCCGGTGAGGATCTAACTCATCATGTTAGCGATTTAACCAACCAGACAAGTTTACTGACCATTGTGCAATAATAGGCACCAAATGCCATAGTAAAATTGTATGCACAGATATTTGAGCTTTCGATCAATTTGTTATGTGTTATGCGTGATATACGCTTAGGTGATCATGTATCTTTCGATACATGACTGACGAGGCAGATATTTGTCCCGCAGTAGGTTTCCATTGCTTTCTGTGGTAGAACAGTTACCATAGAAGGCTATAGAACACGGTCTGTCCTACTATTTACCCATAGTTGGGGGAGAAGAAGAGGATTCATAAAATATATATAAAAATAAAATATAATTAAAATTCCTAAAGTGTTTAACTATTTAGTCAGTTACGTGCCATGCGTGATACACGCTTAGGCGATCATGTGTCTTTCGATATATGACTGAAGAGGAAGATTTTTTCCTGCAGTAGGTTACCATTTCTTTCTGTGGTAGACCAGTTCCCATTCAAGGCTATAGAACCCAGTCTGTCCTCTTGTTTACACATAGATGGATGGAGAAGAAGACGATTCATACCTTTCCCAAAGGTTTAGCACGTAAATGAATGTAATGGATTCGACTGCAATTCGAACTCGGCTGTCCGATTCCTCAATCCGAGCCGCTATCCATTCCTCCACCGTGACGTCACAAACTGAACTGTGGAACTCCAAATTCGTTAACGGCTTATTTAATAAAAAATCTGATCAGTTTGATACAAAGTTGCATTAGTGAGGCAGTCGCTACAATTGGTAATTTTTTTTCTGTGAAATGGATATACTATAACTTACATAGAAGGTTTATACTGTAATAAAAGTTATGTGACAGATAAAGATTCTTACCGTAGATTTTATTAGGTACGATAAGAGATTAACAATAATACACATTAATAAACATTATGTGACGGATAAGATTCGTTCTTACTGTAGATCTTATTAGGCACAACATGAGGTTAATAAAAATACATCTTAGAACAATACACCGGAACTAATGTACTATGACAAATAGCTTTTTGCACCTCTTATTTTATAATAGAATTTTTATAAGAAACTCTTTATTAAGGCGAGAACATTCATTTTTTTTAACTGATAGGAAGAACTTTGAAGTTTGTTCAGAATTGTCAACATCGCTACAAACCTTATGTATTGTATGTTTTGGGACTAGTACGTAAGTAAGCGGAACCGGGAAATAACACAAAGACTACGACTAAAGGGGATCGACGTATAAAATATTTTAGTTCTTTAGCAACGATATAAATTGAGAGTTTTGTTTTATATTCAAGAAATAAAAAAAGAGAGCATCAGTGAGGAAACAAACGACGAACACTTCGAAAGCCAAAAGAAAATGCCGGACAGACGACTGTGATTAAAGAAAGAAGACGAAAAGAAAAAAAAATAGAAAAGAAAAAAAAAAGGATAAAGTAAAATTGCATGGAACACAAAGAAATCAAATAGCGAAAGAATCAGACGAATTCGCAGACAACAGACGCAGCAGGGAACCTGAAGATAAGAGAGGAAAGATGGGAGCAAAACGAGAATGAAAAATAAAGTAAAAGGCGAATTTCCTCTTTTTATCTGATCTTTGTTCCTAACGCTTCGTCTCATCTCGCTTCACCCCTGACTCCTGTGCGCATGCGTACCGTCGAAACGGAATCTTAAATCTTTGGGCGAAGCACAAGACTATCAGAATATGAAAAAACTTCGGGATTAGGGAAAGTGAGAGCGAGAATGCGCAAGAGAGAACTAGAAAGAGTATATATATATATATATATATATATATATATATATATATGAAGAAAGGATATGGGTGGGTGTGATAAGAAGGGTAAGAAAGAAAAGATTTAATAAAAGTAACAGATATTACCATGGTAAGTGGCGGTGAAATAAAAACATCGAAAGAAATGTCGGTTCAGGCAAAAGATGGAGATGGCACGCCATAGATTCATTTTCTTTACTATCTACGAATTACTATGGCTTTTTTGGAATGATGATGGGGGGGATTTTATTCTCCAAGCAAAGTGAGAAGCAAGGAGCTACTGGGAGTGAAA
>CAHIKZ030001111.1:382500-390000 GCA_903632075.3 Acanthosepion pharaonis | reverse complement strand
GGTTCATATGCCGTTAAAAACAAAATCAACCAAACCAAACCCATCGTGTCACATACACAGGGTCGAATCATCTTCATTCTCTTCGTATTCCATTAGTAAGGAAGAAGTTCCCGATACTTTGTGGAACCACTTCAAGCCTTAGTCCAAAAGTTATAATTTCTACATATCCGCACTTATCTTGTCTTCTTATGTTTATACGACAGCCCCATTCAGTAAATCTCTACCTTAAGTCGCTGTCGGCGAACAATAGTAAAAAATAAAATACTTCTCTATGGAAAAAAAAAAAAGTTTTTTTTTTTTAAAAAACGTTTCTTGATCTTTGCAGGCAGCTGATTTGTGAATTGATATTCAAAGTTCAGATCACCGGGTTATTCCGCAGTTCAAATCACTGAAGCATGCGAACGAAATCTATTTTTCGTTGTTGCTTTGTAAATGACCATGTGTATGTGGTTCGTCGGTTGATGAATGATTCAATCTGTTTGCTACAAAGATCATTTCCCCTGGTGAGTAGATTGTGAAGCGAGGAAAAAGAGAAGATTTTCCGCGCTATAGATCTTGAAGCCCAGAAGCAAAATGGCCGACATAGGTTTCTTTTTGAAAACGAGGCAATCCAGATGCATTTCAGCAGGGAGAATAACCTATGAAATGCATGGCTGAATTATCTCATAAAGACATCAATTTATATATGTGCCTATGAATTTACATATCTTTGCACACACACACACACACACACACACACACACACACACACACACACACACACACACACACACACACACAGAGACACACACACATATATATATATATATATACATATGTATATATATGTCGGAATTGCACATAAAGTGATGGTATTAATAAAGGAGTGCCCGATGTTATACAACAGAGCTATTAAGTATATATTAATAAATATGCATATTATCTCTCACCGTTCGCACGCAATCTTCAGGTGTTGAGTTTTAGACTGACCGTTATATATATATATATATATATATATATATATATATATATATATATATATATAACCTTGGGAAAAGTATTAATCTTCTCCCTCCTCTATGGGTAAATAGCAGGACAGATTGGGTTTTATAGCCTTCGATGGCAACTGGTCTAGTTAAAGGAAAACTCAGAATTCAAAACCTGCGGAGGGTCGTTTGGGGACCTTGTGGCACGTAGTGCACCAGCTCTCTGTATTCGGCCCTTCAAAAAGTGTGGTTGGTTCTGCACGAAACCTTCACCACTATAATCAAATCATATGTGCTGGTGTCAGGGCTGCCAGTTTATAGGAACTGAGCTGCTTGACCCTCAGACGTCGAATACAACGGGAGAGTCCACCCCTACACACATATGTGTGTGTGTGTGTGTGTATGTATGTGTGTGTGTGTGTGTGCAAATATATAGAAAAATAGGAAAGAACCGTGAGGTTAATAATCCGAAGTTCTTTAGTAATTTTGTTTTATTTTTCAAAGACAGTGCTCAATACATAAGTAGAGACTAAATTATGGTTATTTTTTTGAAAAAAAATATGATTCCATCGCTCCATAAGAGTTTTTGCTTGAAGATGAAACTTTATTTTAATTTAATTTCTACAATTAAATTGAAGTCTTTAGCTTCTGCTTTTGAAACATGAAAACTCTTATGTAGCGATAGTAATATTTATCAACCTCCCCACGGGGCAGGATGTGGCACAAGGCCGAATTTAATGTGGGGCAATTTGAGCCCGTAGGCTCGGACAAAAAATTCCCCGTAACACCGCATAAACGGGTTCGGGTCTATCTACTTTCCCGGACGAGATTCTGCACTTCGACAGAAGATAGAGAGTTCGACAACAGCTAAGAGCTGAGTAACAGATCCCAGCTAGTGTATTTATTAACCGTCCCACGCGATCAGATGTGGCACAGGGTCGAATTTAATATGGGGTTTCCGAGTCTGTAGCCTCAGCCAAAAAATTCCCCGTATAAAACGAGACTAGAGACTGCCCTTCGACATAGCCTCGTCTGGGAGATCCCCTCTGCCCGGGGGCAGAGAGTTCGACCATTACAGCTGAAAAGATTCCAGCAGGTATATTTAACAGCCCCCCCCCCCCGAGGGCCGTATGTGGCACAAGGCCGAGTTTATCGTGGGTTCTCCGAGACCATAGGCTTGGCCAAAAATATTCCCTTTGAATAAACGGGTTCAGGGTCGGTCAACCTCCGAGAACGAGACTCTGGCCTTCGACATAATCTCGTCTGGGGATCACCTCTGTCCGGAGGCAGAGAGTTTGACCAGAACAGCTGGAAAAGATTCTAGCTGGACCCTGAAGTCCGTTGACTTACAGATACTTATAGGAAGTTACTACCTATAGTGTAGTCACTCATGGGGGTGACATGTTATTCCATTACATCAGTAAATAGCTACGTCTGGTTGGTTTTGAGGTACCCATTATGTAGCTTGGTACTTTGTTAACCTCTCTTGCTTAGGACCATTTGGTCGTAGTCAACTGTATTATTATTACTGATAATAAGTTCAAACAAAAATAAAGAGGATGTAAATTTAAATATTTTATTTTCTATTTCTGCGTCTGTCGAGTAAGATATTTCCTTTGTCTTGGTAAATTTTAGTATTCTCTTTCGATTTTCTCAATACAGCGATCGCTTTTATAGTTGAGGTGCGTGTAAGAGTGTATAGAGTGCGTCTTAGTAGTTGTGGGGGAGGAGGTAATTCTTGCGATGATTCTTCCGTGCCGCTTCTTTAAGCAGATAATTGAAAACTGGACGACTATGTTTCAGCATTCTCTTTCTTACGTAACAAACACGCAAGGAAGCAAGAGTGAGGGTGGCGAGAAGGAAAGACAACAGAATCTCCGGCTGTCAGAAGACTTGATGAGAAAAGGGAAAAGAATACTTACATGTCACATTCTTAATGTTTGCTTTAGAATTTTTTTCGCATCTCAAATTCTATCATTTTCTTCTTTTTTTTTATATTTCTTTCTTCAAGTTTGTTCTTGTCCATCAATCGCATATTTCGTGTTTCTTGAATTCTTCTACAATTTTATGTAATTTTCTCCCATGCAGTTGCTAATTTTTTTCTCTTTAATTTTATCTTGATACATTTCTTTCTTTCTTTCTTTCTTTCTTTCTTTCTTTCTTTCTTTCTTTCTTTCTTCAGATCAACGTCTACTGCTTTCTTTCTTCCTTTTTACTGGCCAATTCTTTCTTTCTTTCTTTCTTTCTTTCTTTCTTTCTTTCTTTCTTTCTTTCTTTAGCCCAACATGTACTTCTTTCTTTCTTTCTTTCTTTCTTTCTTTCTTTCTTTCTTTCTTTCTTTCTTTCTTTTCTTTCTTTAGCCCAACATCTACTTCGTTCTTTCTTTCTTTCTTTCTTTCTTTCTTTCTTTCTTTCTTTCTTTTCTTTCTTTCTTTCTTTAGCCCAACATGTACTTCTTTCTTTCTTTCTTTCTTTCTTTCTTTCTTTCTTTCTTTCTTTCTTTCTTTCTTTCTTTATTTAGCCCAACATCTACTTCGTTCTTTCTTTCTTTTTCTTTCTTTCTTTCTTTCTTTCTTTCTTTCTTTCTTTCTTTCTTTCTTTCTTTAGCCCAACATGTACTTCTTTCTTTCTTTATTTATTTATTTATTTGCCCAACATCTACTTCGTTCTTTCTTTCTTTCTTTCTTTCTTTCTTTAGCCCAACATGTACTTCTTTCTTTCTTTCTTTCTTTCTTTATTTAGCCCAACATCTACTTCGTTCTTTCTTTCTTTCTTTCTTTCTTTCTTTTTTTCTTTCTTTCTTTCTTTCTTTATTCAACATGTACTTCTTTCTTTTCTTTCTTTCTTTTCTTTATTTATTTATTTAGCCCAACATCTACTTCGTTCTTTCTTTCTTTCTTTCTTTCTTTCTTTCTTTCTTTCTTTCTTTCTTTCTTTCTTTAGCCCAACATGTACTTCTTTCTTTCTTTCTTTCTTTCTTTATTTATTTATTTAGCCCAACATCTACTTCGTTCTTTCTTTCTTTCTTTTTCTTTCTTTCTTTCTTTTTTTTTTTCTTTCTTTCTTTCTTTCTTTAGCCCAACATGTACTTCTTTTTTCTTTCTTTCTTTCTTTCTTTCTTTCTTTCTTTCTTTCTTTCTTTCTTTCTTTAGATCAACATGTTCTTCTTTCTTTCTTTTTACACATTTTTCTTTCTTTCTTTTTTCTCGCATTAATCCCTTTCTTTCTTTCTTTCTTTCTTTCTTTCTTTCTTTCTTTCTTTCTTTCTTTCTTTCTTCAGGCCAACCTATACTTCTTTCTTTCTTTTTACACATCTTTCCCCCTTCTTTCTTTCTTTCTTTCTTTCTTTCTTTCTTTCTACTAACATATCATCCTTTCTTTCTTTTTACATATTATTTCTTTCTTTCTTTGAGATTATAACGCCCTAACTAATTATATCAGTACGAATCTTTTGCTGTTTTTCTCAAGCAATGCATTTGCTGTTCTTAATGCTATTAGCCATCACCGTTCAAATGATAAATTCTATAGCATAAAGAACGGCGACAGCGTCAAAATTGCACTTGTCTGTAGACAATATTTGCTTAATACATAAAGAATTATAGATAGTGTTAATAGTTTGAAGCATTTTCTCTTTATCCTCGAGACATTCTGAACGGTAGCGACATACGCCGCCCACTTACAAGAAAACATACATGTTAAGTAATATATAAATAAATAAAAAATTAAAGTAAAAACTACAATGAAATCGTAAATACAATGACAAAGCATACATCATATGTAAAATTACAAGTGGTTAAAGGTGAAAGCTGAAACGGATTTTATGTTTAGCCACTTGACTTCCTAATCAGGGGGTTACAACTTACTAGCTCTTCGGATAGTACTGGTAATGGCACACCTGGTTTCTTTGTCTGAGAGTTCTGCTAAGTTCTGCGATAGAAGGTACTTAAGCATTCAGTCGTTTTCAAGACTTTGGTTTGCACAAGGAGATTGTGTTGCAGTTTGCGGTTTGAGAAATGCATCAAAAGGAAGGAGAACTAGAAATCTGCTGTCGTGTCGAAATCAATAGAACAAACAGCTTTATTTACAAAATTGCAACAGTAAGCCAAGCGTGAAAATGGGTGCCAAGCGAAATCCAACAGAAACAAAGACTGGTATAAGGCCAGGTGATAACTGAAGAAATGATGGCAGGAAGATTGTGTTGTGTTTATCCTCGAAAGAAGGCGGGATGCCTGCTTGTCTGCTTTTAAAATCAGCATTCGAAGGCATGGCATTTGCCCGAGCTTGAACGCTGACCGCAAAG
Organism: Acanthosepion pharaonis; assembly: GCA_903632075.3. NCBI lineage: Eukaryota > Metazoa > Mollusca > Cephalopoda > Sepiida > Sepiidae > Acanthosepion > Acanthosepion pharaonis. The sequence continues at coordinate 384,735 of CAHIKZ030001111.1, read as the reverse complement.
TTGACCGCCACCTGAGAGCCAGCAATAAATAAAAAACACTACAAGAACCAAACTACCGACGCACACCTCATGCAAACACTTTCTTTCTTTCTTTCTTTCTTTCTCTCTCTCTCTCTCTCACACACACACACACACACACACACATATATATATAAGTGCGCAGGTATGCAGAAAATAGAAAAGAACACGTTGGGTGCATAATCCGAGATCCTTAGTATTTTGTTTTTTTTTAAGAAGACAGTGCTCCATACAGAAGTAGAGCTTTATTATAATAATATTTTTTTTGTTTAAAATATGATTCCTTCTGCTACATAAGAGTTCTCATGTTTCAAAAACGAGAGCTGAAACCATCCAAATAATTATTAAAATTAATATATATATATATATATATATATATATATATATATATATATATATTCACAATCACAGGCATTATGAACACACATTCTCAAACGAGCATCATACAATGCTGTCCCTTAGTTTCCTGTTTAGGGTTGGGTCACCAGTTCCTTCTAAAGCCTTTTCCCTTTCTTTCCCTTCCAGTGGCTCCTAGCGCCTCGATGGCATAATCTCCTTGCCTCTTACTCTGTAAACTTTTACTTCGAGTGGCTCTTTGGCCTTGTACAGTGTGAATAGCCTCTTAAAAAATCCTTTATTTTATTATGAATTCATCGTAGGTACCATCACTGCTTTCATTCCAATTCTAGTCCATACTTTCTGTTGTGGAACGCTTTATCTTACTTGTTGGAATACTTGGTAAAATTTTGAACCTGACCCTTTATTTTGTCCACTAGGGGAGATTGTTCTAGTTCCACGTGCCATACCTTTTCTGGATATCTCATTTTCAGTTATTTTCCTTTAGTAACTCAACTCTCCAAGTTCACCACTGTTGTGGGCAGGTATTGAACTCACAACTCTTTAGTTCAATCTAAATAGTTAAAATAGCTCTTTTTAGAAATATAGATTTACTTGACTTTCGTTCAAGATTATTCCAATGCTAACGATGAATACCTATTTCAATCTATCTTTCCAACCATCTCTTTGTCTATTCTATTCATATCTACCTACGTATCTCATTAATAGAAGACTGAGTTTCTGCTTCCTCCATGGCATAGGTATTCGTCGTTAGGATTAGAATGATCTTGAACAAAAGTCAACTTCTATCAAATAACTCTCTGTTTTTCTGAGATGAGGCATTTTAACTATTTAGGACATACGGACAAACATGTAAACACTACTTTGTATTGCTTACTTGTATGTCCGTAAATTGTTAGATATCAATGGATTGATATAGACAAAGAGATAGTTAGAAAGGTAGGTTGAAATAGAATATGAGATAGATATGAACAGATCGCCCTATAGACAGAGAGTGATATAAAAAGGAAGTAGCAGATTAAAATTTCTTTTTAATCCTTTCACCCCAAGCAAGGCAATAATTCCACTAAGATGCAAGGGCTACCGGGCGTAGAAGAGAATAAGAAGTTTATAGTGACGAGGACAAATAAAAGAACAGGATCCAGGAAGAAATAAGATGGCGGTTAACGTTGAATTTAAATTTTAAAAGATGGATAAGAATAGACTGAGATATTGTTAGAAATACTGTGATAGATAATAATTTTCCAAGCATAGCTTAGGTGTGGCACAGTGCTATAGAAAGTGACATTCGAAGTCACTAACAATTGACCTAGCAAGATAATCTTGCTAACCATTAAGTGCTCATAGATAGCCAGATAAATACTGCCTGTTAATTGAAGCTCTCGTTTAATTTGAAAGTTAATTAAACATCTGACAATTTGCTTCACATCGGAAACAAAATGTTTGCATACAGATTTCCGCGTAAATTTCCTTAGTTGATAACGGCAGAACAGTTGGGTTTTTTTTTTCTGAACATAGTTTTCACTTCGGTAAAGTGAAATTTAAAAATAAACATTCTAAAATGTACACTTTTATTTGAAAATGTTTAATTAACTTTTAAACGAGAACTGTTGGTAACAAGTGAAGAGAACATATGCCATTTTTTTGTAGGCGGAAAGACACCATTAATATATATACTACTTAAGATTCTGTTCAAATTTTTGATGTCGCTTTTTACATTGTTTCTTTTGCCTTCTCGTTTCTGCTTCATCTTTAACCTTTTTTTTTGTTCCTTTTCTCTTCCTTCTTGTTGCTTCTCTTCTCATCTTCTGAAGTAAAAAGATCTTACACCACTAATACATATATATATATATATATATA
>CAHIKZ030001111.1:367500-375000 GCA_903632075.3 Acanthosepion pharaonis | reverse complement strand
CTGCGAACAGTCACAACCACGGTAGAACAGTCTATATCACTGTTAATATTTAACAGAACCATCCCGAGGGATGTATGTGGCACAAGGTCGAATTTACAGTGGGTTCTCCGAGCCCGTAGTTCAGGGTTTGTCTACCTCCCCGGACGAAACTTTACCCTTCGGCAAAGCTTCGTCCTGGTTCCTCTCTGCTCAAGGCAGAGAGTTCAACAGTAACAGTCTATATCACTGTTATATTCAACGCTCCCCCTTCACGGGGGTCGTATGTGGCACAAGGCCGAGCTTATCGTGGGTTTCGGCAAAGCCTCGTCGGAGTTCCTCTCTGCCGAGGTAGAGAGTTTGATAGTTGAACAGTCTAGTACTGTTCCCCCAAGGCTTACTTTTCCTACTAACTTTATAGTAAGTGGAAGATCCATGATAGACTCATTAAAGAAAAGACACTAAAACAAGTACTTTCAACCGTAAAATGATGAGACCTAGCAACCAATCTAGTAATGCGTTTAAATTCAAGGAAGCTTTAATTTCGCAATTAGATTAGTCATATCTAATCAAATCAAAAAAATTAATAGCAAGAACATTTTAAGATTTAAACTGACACAACATAATTATAAATGTCTGTGTATAACGGAAACAAAATCTGCAACAATCCAGAAGGTGGGCCCAGAAAGAGTAAGACATAACTGAGTGAGAAGGGTGTTCCTCATAGAATAGTTTGACCTTGATATATGAAGAAAAACAATGTAAGCTTAGCGAACGAAACAATTAAAATTCTGTATATAAATATTTAACATTTACAATGAAAAAGGATTATTTAATCTAGTCGTGAAAAAATGGGAATTTTTATCGTGAAGAAAGAGGTGAAGATCTGCTAGATAATGAATGTGGCTTACCCAGAAGTCAAGAGAGTAAGAATAAAAAAACAGGTTAAATAGCAGAACTTTGTAAAAGAGCAGAAATAAAGGTGACACATTAAGGTAGTATTTGAAACTATCATAATTGGCAAAATTGAATAATCCCGAAGACGTGGCAAGAATTTGAGACCTAAGGAAGAATGGAAGTCATCCAGACGACAACATTATTAAAATCAGAGAGAAAAAAAAAATAACTTTAAGCAGATGGTTCAGCTGTTTTAATTATTGGATTTAATCATATTTCAACCCATTCTCTATCGTCCTTTGTTTTATATTGTTTTTCTTCTCTTTATTTATGTTGGTTTTACGCGTTGACGTCGCCATTGGAAGTTCTGTCTCTTGGGGAATGGTGTCAACAAGTCTACTCACAAATCAAGAACTTTTCGGAGAATCCTCGTGGAGTAAAAGATAGCAGTTTTCTGGAGGTTTACAGATTTGATCTCAATTTAAATTCTTCTTAAGCGCCTTTTCAGTTTCTAAGGCGGTGTTTCAAACGCACCGATTACCACGGGGGTTAGATCATTTTATATTCTATATTCTTTGGTGATCACTCTTTTATTATACGGATCAGCAAAGTCAATAATAAATCATTTTCTATTGTCCCTATCGATGACAAAAATGTCGACGGAATATCTATTATTATTATTATTATTTTTATTTTCTTTAATTTCTGGCGTTTACACATTTTACAGGGGCCTAAGGTTAGAAATGGCATCATGACACTTTCCATTAACAAAAAAAAAAAAAAAAAATTACATAGACAAAGCCCTTCGTAAAGTGTGGGTGGGCTGTACTTGTCAGAACAATTTTTGTATCTCCTTGAGGCATGGAGTTCCAGGAATCCCTTCAATTAGTCTACTGCAATCTTTTCCAACCGATCCTAGTGCTCCAACTACAACAGGGATTGTTGATGTTCCCATATGCCACATTTTCGAGATTTCTATTTCAAGGTCCTTGTATTTTGACAACTTTTTGATACATTGCAGTCAGCAGGGACTGCCATATCAATAAGAAGGCACTTTTTTTTGTTTGTGGTCTTTAATAACAATGTCTGGGCGGTTGGCTTTGATTGTTCTGTCAGTGTGTATTGTGTAGTCCCATAGAATTGTAACAGGTCCTAATTCCGTAACCGGGTCTGGGTGGTGTTCATACCAGTTTCTTTCAGTTTCCTTCCCATTATTATTATTTCCTTTGATTTCTGGTGTGTACTCATTTCTTTCCGGGTCCCGATCAGCGACCTAAGGTCAGAAATGGCATCATGGGCATTTTTCACTGCGGAATTAAAAAAAACAAACAAAAAAAAAACAACAACTAAAAACGCATATTTTACATAGATAAAGCCATTCGTAAAGTGTGTGCTGTACTTGTGAGAACAATTTTTTGTAATTTTTAAAGCATGGGCTACCAGGAATCCCTTCAATGAGCCTATTGGAATCTTTTGCAATCAAAGAGAAGGCGCAAACTACAACAGGAATTGTTGATGTTCTCATGTGCCACATTTTTGAGATTTCGATTTAAAGGTCCTTGTATTTTGATAGCTTTTTCAAGATCTTCAAAGATACATTGCAGTCTGCAGGGACTGCAACATTAATAAGGAGGCAATTTTTTGTGGAGCGGTTTCCAATAACGATGTCTGGGCGATTAGCTTTGATTGTTGTGTCTGTGTATTATTATTATTATTATTATTATTATTATTATTATTATTTCCTTTGATTTCTGCTGTATTCTCAATTCCTTTCGGGTCTCAAGCAGAAACCTAAGGTTAAAAAATGGCATCGAGACATTTTCCACTGAGAATTTTTGAACCTAATATCACACATATTTTAGATTGATAAATCACTTCGTTAGGTGTAAGCTGTACTTGAGAGAACATTTTTTAAAGCATGAGATAGCAACAATCCTTTCTATGAATCCCAGAACTTTTTCTAATCATCATCATTATTATTATCATTATTATTATTATTAATATTATCATCATTAAATATATGTTGGCATTTTTTTTGGAGGTCTACAAAGTTGATCGCAATTCCAATTCTTCCGAAGCGCTCTCTCAGTTTTCCAGGTGGTGTTCTAAGTGTAGCCATTACTACAGGAATGTTTCATAACTTCTTCAGCTCCTTAGCCAGATGTTGGTATTTTTCTGTCATTTTAGTTTCTTTGGAATTCAATCCTGTATCATATGGAACAGTAAAGACAATAATTTGACACTTGCTGTTCTTATCACTAACAATGTCTGTTGAATATTCATTATTATAATTATTTTTATTATTATTAATATTATTATTATTATTGTTGTTGTTGTTGAATGAGGGAGAGAAAAGCACACCACAAAGGTTATACTGTAGTACATATATACAAAATTCAATAAATCAGTCATGACACAAGTCCGATAAGGGTATAACAGGCAAATATATCACAGTCATATATACAAGATGAGGCGACATATTCTTTTTCTAAAAGCAGATCATAACAGTTTAGGCCCAGTTAGAAATACCTTCATGCCGGGTAACTCAACCCACCCAGGCAATATCCTAATACGGCGTCCCAAAGTATCTAGATGGGACTCCTACATGTTTTGTATTGGTGAATTAAAATTGGCTTCAGTAAATGTACTGTACGCCACAAAGGGTTCGTTAGTCATTGACTCGACCATAACAGGTTTGGGCATGTATTTTTCGTTTCTTGTTGACATGCAAAACCCATTTTTCATCACCTGTAACAATGCGATCCAAAAATTACAGGTTTGCATTCCTGGTTAAAGTAACTTGCAAATAATAGAAGGGTGTATTTGGTTCTCAAGCAAAAGCTTATGGCGGACACAAATACTTTATTTACAAGTTTCCCTAAGTGAATTGTGGAATGCATGTTAAACACCACGCTCTCTGAGATATGAGATGATAGACTAATTCTGGGTGCAGTTTCCTACCATTCAACTTTGACTCTGCATTCGTCGCTTGGCTCATAATACATGTCGATGAATTACTTTCTGAACACCCAAATGTATATTTACTTCTGGATTAATAATAATAATAATAATAATAATAATAATAATAATCAGTAATAAAATTAGCTATCAAGTTCAAAATGGAGTTTGTAATGGGTAAAGCAGGAAAACTTAATACAAAAATATTTAAAAAAGAAACAAAGGCAAATACAACGGACCAGATACAGAAACGATGGCAAAACAAACCGCTTCACGGTCAATACTCTGCCCGTACCAAACAAGCTGGCTACGTAGTGCAGGGTTAAAAGCTGAAACTGAAGGTTTTAGCCTTGCTGCTAGAAATTATCAACCACATATACTAAAATATTGTGTCAGCCCCAAATGCAGATTCTGTGATAAATATCCAGAAACAATTGCCATCTTGTATCAGGTTGCACGATATTGGCACCTACTGAATTTAAATCTCGGCATGACAGATTGGGCCAATTTCTGCACTGAAAAATCTGCAACTTTTACGGAAAGTAAACAGCAAGAAATTGATATGAAGACCTCGCAGACCCGGTTACAGAGGTAGGACCTGTAGCAGTTTTATGGGAATTTACACACAGACAGAACAGTCAAAACTAATCGCCCAGACATCATGATCAAAGACCCCAAAGACAAAATTTGCCTCCTTACTGACATGTCAATCACTGCAGATTGTAATGTATCTTTGAAGATCTTCAAAAAAAAAAAAAAACTACCAAAATATAAGGATCTTCAAGTGAAAATCTAAAAAATGTGGCACATGAGCACGTCACTAATTACAGTTGTAGTTGGAGCTCTTGGATTGATCGGAAAAGATTCCAATAGACTCATTGAAGGAATCCCCCGATAGCCCATGCGTTAAAGAAATACAAAATTTTTTTTTCACACATTACAAATAGCTTTATTTATGAAAAAATGCAGAATGTTTTTCCTTTCTTTCGAATACTTTCGAATTTCGCAACCTTCGTTTTCTAGTTACGCAACAGGCTTTTTGTTATAGTGGAACACACCTATTCTATAGTTAATAGACTCTCCCACCTATAATAAGTAGGAGTAGTAATAGTAACAAGTCAGTCGGTGAGTCGGTCAGTGAGTCGGATACTAAAGTATCAGCGACCACAACTAGATTACTCCGCGTTATACCTATTATATCAAGTTCGTAACGTTTTGTACGTCGAACCTATTTTAGGACCGACTTAGTACAAATACAAGCCTCCACTGTGAAATCACTCCACAACACTTTTAATCCAAGCCAATCCTCCGAAGGAACGCCATCGAACGAGGGCCAATAACCCCTGAAGTCTCCACTGCCACAGGAGTAAAAAAAAAAAATAGATCTCTCAGCAAGAGAAGAATATTTAACTTTAAATTTTTCATCTCTACTTCCCGAGCGACGGATCCTGGCTAAACCGCGGAACTGATCAAATTACCGGCCGAAAATGTATCCGCACAGGTCGCATCCCAAATCAACGACTTCCCCATTTTAAAAGGGAAAATGGTAATGCCATCCGGCCGCTTTCCGTCACCGCGGTCGAGGCCTACAGGTTCGATTTGGGAAGGGAACCCAGCTGCATCCAAACCTCTTTTGATGATTTCGTTAATGGCTTCATGCCGTGAAAAGCGGCCAGCTCTACGAAGACAGGAGAGAGGATGCAAACCAAAAATTTTATGAAAAATGTGTGATCTTAGGTATTTTGTTATGTTTTGTTTCTTACAATAATGGTCGGTGGAAAATGTCTTGAAGTCATTTTTGACCTTAGATCTCTGAATTTATATGCCAGTATTTGATGCTGGATTTTGTATGGAGCACCGAGTACGGATCGAACTCACAATTCATATTAGCCTGGCGAAACGTTAATCCAAGCTAAGGTAATAGCATTTTGAGGGGAAAGGTCTTGTTAATCATTGATCTCTGTTAAAAGCTACGAGAATCAACTATTGTGAGAACTTGATAGGGACGCTCCGAAAATTATGCCTCCTAGTTATCTCCATGCAAACTGCAACAGATCTTGGAAACACAATAATAATAATAATAATAATATGAAATATTCATTTAATGTAGGCATTGTTGAGAAAAAGCGAAGAACAAGAAGGCAGGGTATATTTAAAAAAAAATAATGGGGTAAAAGAAAAAAAACACACACACAAACACACATGAAACTGTTCACTGTTCGTAGCAGCTGCGTTCCGAAGACAAACTCTTAGAGTATTTCGTTGAAAGACATTTGCCAGCCTCATTCTATTTCGCTCATCAAACAGTGGGGAGTGAATGCATTGTTCACTATCAAAAGGAGGAAAGCCATCTGGACTCCATAAAACGTGGGATGGAAAGCATTATTTCACGAACGCACAGTAAGTCTGAACAATCACATAAACTATTACGATAAGACAGTGGCGCATGCGCGCTCAAAAATAAATCTTAAAAGAAAAAAGCCTGCTCACATCACCAGGCACACATCCACACACACACACACACTCGCGCACATACATACACATACGCACACACAGACACATATACACACACAAACACACACACCCATATGTGTGTGTGCGTGTGTGTGTGTGATGTAAGTATAGAGAAAAACAGGAAAGAACCTTTAGGTTAATAATCCAAAGTTCTTTAGTATTTTTTATTTTATTTTTAAGATCAGTGCTCAATACAACAGTAGAGCCTATATGATAATTAATTTTAAAAAATCGCTACATAAGAGTTCTCATGTTTCAAAAACAGAAGTTAAAAAATTCAATTTCATTTATAGCAATTAAATTAAAACAGCTATCTATCTATCTATCTATCTATCTATCTATATATATATATATATATATATATATCAAATTAAAGCATCTGTCTATATACGTATATATATATGTATATATATATAGAGAGAGAGAGAGAGAAAGAAAAGAGAGAGATAAATATATATAGAGATATCTATATATGTATATCTAGTAGATATACAGGGTGACTGAAAAGTAACTCCCTATTTTATGTATGACAAACTTTCCCATCTAACTCTAATATTTACAAGACGGGAGAATACATCATACAGAAAAATATGAGTTATTTTTTAAGCACACTGTAGATGGAATACACACACACATACGCACGCACACACACACACAAGCACACACAAACACACACACACACACACTCACAAACACACACACACACACACATATATATATATATATATATATATACAAACACAAAAAATAACACAAAATAAAGAAATACACAACTCCAGTCAACAAAAACAAGAAAATTAAATTAATTATTTATTATAAAAACATTAAAACCGCTAACCCCATCTTGAAAAATAATAATTCCCCTGCAAGATCTAAATTACAGAGAATCAATCTTATTTTCGAATTTACATGCCCCTTAACAAGCTGTGTTTTCTGACCAATCCAAATTTTTCAATAATTATATTGGATATGCTACAACATGTTTAACAAGAAAACTCAGGCTACATCTCTCTGACCATAGCTCAATAGGGTTTCATTTAAATACATATTAAGACCTACCAAACTCTATCCGGAAAATACTCGTTGATAATACAAATATAATAGCCTCATCCACATGGGCAAAAAGGCCAAAAAACAATGGAAGCATTATTAATA
>CAHIKZ030001111.1:280000-365000 GCA_903632075.3 Acanthosepion pharaonis | reverse complement strand
TAAAGATATATTTCGATATTTGTCTATATTTCTGAGATGAGGTATTATGCACACTATTTACATTATTCGGACTATCGTCCTCATCTTTGTCGCCATATTTATTACAACGTTTCAGCTGTATAATACCCAAAAATTCATACAGAGATGTCCTCAAGGACACATGTCACAGTGGATAAAGGCGTTAGTTAGATCCAGTGACAGGAACCAAAGAGTGTGAGTTCAATACCTGGTTAAGGCAGTGGAGAACTTGAAGAGGGGAATTAACAGGAGATAACTGATAACTGAGATCCATTAGACATGGCACGTGGAACTAGAACAGTATACCCCAGTGAGTGAAATAAAGGGTTCAGTTCGACATTCCAACCACCTGAAGAAGACGAGTGTACAACAGCCGAAACGTTGTAATAAATATGGTGACAAAGATGAGGACAATAGTCCGAATAATGTAAATAGTCTAAAGATATATTTATTTTGCTGTTTCCCGTCTTGCACATAACTTTATAACACATACACACACAAACACGCGCGCACACACATACGCACGCAGGTTTAGAATTAGCCTGGCCCCTGATAATGTTTGTAAACTATTATGGAACAATTACAATTAACCAGTGCATGCTTAAAAAGAAGAAAGGTAACAGCAGGAGCGAAAAAAAGAAAAGATGTTATCAAATTGGAATCATCTTCATTCCCTGTGTATTCCATTCGCCAGGACAGCTTTTCCCCCGAATTGTTGCTTTGTGGAACAGACTCTCAAGATGATGTTTCCCCGATCATTATGATCTTAATCTCTTCATGTCTAGGATCAACCTTTATCTCTCCTATATATCCGCATAATATGCCTTTCTTATATCCTCTTTACACGCACTCACAATAACATCATTCAGGAATTTCCTACCTTGGGTGTCTCTTGAGCTTTGTATTGCGCAAACAATAGGATAAGAAGATCATTCAAGAATCTGATTCTTGTGGTAATCTAGCTGTTGCTTTCCGTAGAACTAGTTCTAACAACCCAGGGTACAATATTATTTAACGACATAGATGGTTGCCAACATCGATGTGGATTAGACTTCAATTTCAGATCGAGGCAGATGCATTAACGTCTCACTAATAATTGTACGGATATATTTTTTAAAAAAAATCTATGTTTGAAATGATAGAGAGGCTTAATCCATCATGTCATTCAGTTTATATCTATATCATTCTATTCAAATCTATCTATCTCTATCTCTATCTCTCTCTCTCTCTCTCTCTCTCTCTCTCTCTCTATCTATATATATATATATATATATATATATATATATATATATATATATATATATATATATATATATATCAAGCTGCCCATATCTATCTATCTATCTATCTATCTATCTATCTCACACTGTTCATATTTATCTCTGTCAGTCTGTTCATATCTATGTCAGATTTATATCTATCTATCTATCTATCTCAGTCTGTTCATATCTATCTATCTATCTATCTATGTTCATATCTATCTATAGATATGAATAATCTATATCTATCTATCTATCTATCTATGTCAGTCTGTTCATATCTATCTATCTATCTATGTTCATATCTATCTATAGATATGAATAATCTATCTATCTATCTATCTATCTATCTATCTATCTATCTATGTCAGTCTGTTCATATCTATCTATCTATCTATCTATCTATCTATCTATCTATGTTCATATCTATCTATAGATATGAATAATCTATCTATCTATCTATCTATCTATGTCAGTCTGTTCATATCTATCTATCTATCTATCTATGTTCATATCTATCTATAGATATGAATAATCTATCTATCTATCTATCTATCTATCTATCTATCTATCTATCTATCTATGTCAGTCTGGTCATATCTATCTATGTCAGTCTATTCATATCTATCTATCTATCTATCTATCTATCTATCTATCTATCTATCTATCTATGTGTATGTGCGATTTAACGTTTATTTCAGTACTCTTTCACCTCTTCATGTGTCGGCTGCTAAATGAATCCCAATATCTGACGAATCGAGTGCACATCTAATACCGACTGGATGGCTCCCTCTTTGACCTTCGTTGTCTCACTGCCAAGCGAAAGACACTTCAGGATCTCCAGGAAGCCCTTTTCACCGATGACCGTGCTCTCTTGGCCCATGGGGAATCTGACCTGCGGGTGATGTTTGATCGGCCCACTGAAGCAGCAAAACTGTTTGACCTGACAATTACTCTCAGGTAAACAGAAGTTCATCATCGACCTACGCTAAACTCATCTCCCAGCACCAGTTATCATCACAACTGTTCGTACATAACTTGAAATTATTGAGATTATCAAACAACTGGAAAGAACTTTCCCGAAGGACAGTAGATGGGTCTGAGAAAAGCAAAGTCCTGCGTTGTGGATTTAAAGTTACGGTCCTTTCTTCATTTGTGTCGAGTTGCGAATCGCGAATTCTGTGACACAAGTGGATAAAGAATTATGGTAATATTCCACAATCAAATTCTTTATTACATGTCCAGAATCAGATGGTATGGATCATACCACCAGTCTTAAAGACTTGTACTGATGTGCTCATCAAAGCCCACCTCCGGTGAGTGAATCAGTGTATCTACATGTGAAAGGACATTGCACATCAAGTCGCCTTTTTTTATGGGGAATAAAGAATTAGCATGAGGCAAAAAGCGCAGACTCTGTCAAAAAAAAAAAAAAAAAAAAAAATAGAATTTGGCCAAAAGCACAGACGTTGGCAGAAAAAAAAAAAAAAAAAAAACAAACTCTAGCCAAAAGCGCATACGCTGGAAAAAAATACAGAATCTGGCAAAAAACGCAGATGCTGACAAACGCCAAAAAATAAATCATTATTAACATAAAAGAATAAAAGTGGAAAGATGAAAATAAATGACATGGAGGAGTATTCCTGATATTATTCACGTTATCCAGTCATCATCATTCATTTTTTGTTTCATATATGGCGGCAGCCCAGAATCATGTGTATATATTCTAAGCTGTAGAAGTAGTAGTATTTCTAAGGCGTGTTATACAAGAGTGAAGATTTGTCAGAATTCTGATTTGACTATATAACAGCTGATTCGAATGTTGGAAACTACAATAAAGATTCAGACAGATTTTGCTGCTTGAATTTAACAAAAGCTGTTTAACTGAATTTTAAATATATATATATATATATATATATATATATATATATATATATATATATATATATCTGTGTGTGTATAAAATAGTTGACAATGTTAAGAAATTAGATAAATTATTTATTACAAAAAATTTAAAACCTCTAACCATAAAAATAATAATTCACCTCTTAGAACAAAATTAAATGAGACAAATATTATTTACGAATGTAAATTTTCCTTTAATGAATTGTGTTCCTGATCAATCAAAATTCGGGAATAATTATATAGTCCATACTGCAACATGTTTGACTCGCAGACTCACTCTATACCTTTCTGACCATAGCTCAATTTGATTCCATTTAAATATTCATGATGACCTACCGGACATTATTCGTAACATACCTGTTGATAACACAAATATAATAGCATCGTCTACATGTAAAAAAAAAAAAAGGATAAAAATAATGGAAGAATTTAATTAATAAAAACAAAAATAAAACAACACTCACTAATATCAACTATGAACATGGACACAATATCTTGACCGTGTTTTGAAAATGAAAACATTATATAAATACATACATACAACAAACTATTTCTTGCTAATAGTTAATGTATTTCTACCTTGAAAATAGTTAAATGTATAGCCGAAAGCGCTCGGAAAGAAAGAGCATTCGAACAGTTTTTATATAATTTATCATCTAAAAAGAAAAAAATTATTAGATCGCATGAGAAATTGTATAAAATACATCAAAGTACCTTGTCTGTCGTATTCAATGAAATGTGCATGAAGAAGGATTGCTGCCTAAATACACAAATATATATATATATATATATATATATATATATATATATATATATATATATATATATCAGGGGTAGACAAATTTGCTTAATGTAAGAGCTCCACACGATAAAATTCAGATGTTTGAGAGCCGAAAGGCATTTTGCTTAATAACGTCTTCATACGTAGTAAATAATAAATAATAATAATGATAATAAATTTTTCTTATTTACCTTTTTATATTAAGATGTGATGGAAAAAGGAGTCTATCCAACAAATATCCATGTACCGCATATCAAAGGTCAATTTTCTTGTGTTCTAACAAGAGCTTTCTTTTCTGGACAAATGGTGTGTAAGAACTGTCCAAATGTTTTAAATTTCCGAGATCTTTCGGCTATACCTTTAGCCATTAATAAGGATGATTCGATTTTTCAGCTTAATTGAGTGTGTGCGTTATGTGTATGTCTTAGCGTGTGGTAGGGATGTTTTTAATTTCCGAATACGGTTAGCACATATTGTTTCAACGTAAAAAAATATTTTAACGTTTCATCAGGTTGGGAAATCACGATGCTACTAAAAGTTTTAGTAACATTGTGATTTCTCACCTGATGAGTATGTACATGTTATAATGTAACGTTGCATAATAAATAAATATATATTTCTCTACTTTTTTTTATATTGAGCCCTGTTTTAAATTAATGTTTTGAACGCTGAAATCTTACTCTTCGTTCTTTTAAATTTGTCGTATATATATATATATATATATATATATATATATATATATATATATATATATATATCCCATCTCTTTACTATTTAGACTTGGCTACAAAACATCAGTACATTAATTTTTTTTCCATTTGTAAGTAAAAACAAACAACTAATATAATAAAGAACTAAATAGCATACACAAATATAGTCTTCCCAAATTTTAAATGTCAACCAATTTGTTTACTCAACACCACTTTCTATGAATATTAATGAAAGTATTCGAAAAAGAAAGGAAAGGAAAAAGAAAAAAAGCAAAGAAAATTATAAACAATGACGTGAATTTAACAGAGAAAGAAAGAAAAAACAAAAGTAAAGGAAATACAAATTATGAAGCAAGAGATGAAGACTGACATTAAACAATATGGCCGATCTGACAAGAAAACGGAAATATTTTTGAACGAATGAAAAAAATTTTATCACTACCTATCTTGTATATCATATAATCTATAAATAAATATCTACTTTTATACATATAAAAAATCGTGTTGTATCATATAAAATATATATGTAAAATTATATCTATAATAGGACAATATTATTAAAAACAAAAAGAAAACTTATCTGAGCCGACGCGTTCATCAAAGTTAAAACACGGATATATATATATATATATATATATATATATATATATATATATATATAATTTATATATCAAAAGACAGTATCTAGAAAAATATATTCAAACTGGCAGCATCATCTAAAAACACAATTACATCTAAAACAATCAAAGATTTAATTAATAAAGCAAGACGACCAACCAAAACTTGAAGGAGGAATTTACTCTACCAAGTGCAGGAATTGCCGGAATGAATACATTGGACGAACCTCAAGAAGTTTAAACAAGGGATTATATGAACACAAAGGGGTATTTTAAATAACAACTCATAAAATGCATTGATTGTTCACCGTAACAAAATGGACCACAATTTTGACATAAGGAATGCTACTTTGATTAAAAGAGAAAATAATCCACTGAGACGAAAATGTCTGGAAAATGCCTTGATCGCTATTTCGGCCACAATAAATGTGCGTCCAGACTATTACAATATATCACTATTGTTGGTAGATTTTTTTATTGTCATAGTGCAGGATAGTCAGGGACAAAGATGATGAAAAGAAAAAGGAAAAAGAATACAGATGATTTCGGCTAGATCGAAAAAAATATTCTCTGAAAAATATTCTTTGAAAATTTTGAAACTACCTACGCCTCTCGTTTCGTGCGCATGCGTCGACGTAGCAACGTCAACAAAGCTCAGTCCAATAAAATCCTAACGGATGAAACCCGTCACAAAAAAAACTTTTGTCATATTTATATATATATATATATATATATATATATATATATATATATATATATATATATATATATATATATATATAGTTAAACTAGAAAAAACAAGGTTTCACCTAAGCGGATCGTCAGGAAGCCAGCCTTCCTGACAATCTGTTAAGGTGAAACAACAATAGGTTTGTTTAACTCTAGGTTTAACTGGGTCTGTTCTACTCACTGTATTGAGCACTTTTTTAGTTGTTTTGGGTACTCTTGTCGGGGTCTTTTTCTTTGGGTTTTGGACTTGCATGCCACAATTTTCGGCTCAAAATGTACATGTTCTTTGTTCTTTCTTTTTTAATACGTTTCTTTTTTTTCTTGGGTGTTGGCTTTTTATTTGCAAATCAAGACACCGAATATATATACATATATATATATATATATATATATATATATATATATATATATATATAGATAGATAGATAGATAGATATTAGGGTAAATATATACATACATATACAAAATATATAAATACCATACATGTATATTTTTTAGAATAAAATTCCAAGAGGAAGAATCCATGGTAATTAAGAGGTTGATTTTCCTATTTTGATATATATATATATATATATATATATATATATATATTCAAAATAGGAAAATCAACCAAATAAATATATATATATATATATATATATATATATATATATATATATATATATATATTCAAAATAGGGAAAATCAACCACACTACCATGTTTCAACCATTGATTTCTCGTCAGGCGGCAGAGGCTAATTATTTCCTAACGCTTTATTTGCTTAATTTATGTGCGCACAACAGGAAGTCCGACAGAAGGGGGGAGTAAGGCACGAGTGGGAAAATAGGATGGGATGAGGAAGGAAAACATATTCTACGTACTATCATCCGGGTTCGTATAAAACCATAATATAATTTTAGTGTGTCTCCACCCCGACATGATTTCCCACCTCTCATTCAAAAGCTCTTCCGCTGTTAACTCATCCTCCCGACAGATCCCGAATATATCACCACTACCACTACAAGGCCTGGCTCTCCTCAACACGCTCCAGCTTACATTAGGGCTTTTGTTATTATTTTCCTTTAATTCCCACATGTGGTTGGCCCGCCTGGTAAAATTCCTACGGCTTTCTATTTTGAAAGATGACATGTGGTTGTGCCATCTCTTTTAAAGGTGCCAGCAGTACATCCCATATATATCTTGCCCTGACCATTGGCAATTGCCTTAATAAATTCCCCAGAAGACGAAACGGGTCAGCTAAGATCAGTGTTCCTTTTGTATTTATTCATATATATATATATATATATATATATATATATATATATATATATATATATATATATATATATATATATGAAATAAAAGAAAGAAAAGTAAGATATTTAATCCGGTGTTCTTATTGATATTTTTATTTTTGCAAAATAGTGCTCAATGTAAATTTGCAGAACATTGATATTATAAATTAACTGATTTAAAATATGTTTTTTCGCGACACAGTAATAACAATGTTTCAAAAATGGAAGCTAAAAACTTTAAATTTAATTTTGTAATTAAAAATATTAGTTCCATTTCATCCTCAAGCGAATTTTGGAGTAAGTTATTTTTTTAAATTTACTGAGTTTTAACTGCAAGGGAAATTCATAATTTACGATTATCAAGGATACAGAGAAATCCAGTCATCCAAACAAGGGGTGGTAGCGTGTTCATTTTTATTAACTTTTGTTGTTTCAATTATTTGTTACGTTCGAAAAAGGGTTTAGGTACGAGTGGAAGAGTAGAAAATGAAATAGATTTTCATTAAAGCGTTGGTTCATGAATTTCTTGACATAGTCATTTTGAGTTCAATCCCTGGACTGGGAAGTGTGTATTTGGAAACAGGACGAGCAATAACTTAGCAGTACTAAAAATAAGAACTAGAGATATCCTTAGACATGCACAGCGTTATGAGAGCTGTCTTCCCGCATAGATTAAATAAAGGGTTCAGTTCAGTATTTCCTATACGTTACCCGGAACATCTAATAAGGCCTGAGAGCGCAGTGGTCGAAACAGCAAAAGATGGGAACAATAGTCCGTACACAATATATATATATATATATATATATATATATATATATATATATATATATATATATATATATATTATATTTAATGAAACGTGTATATATATATATATATATATATATATATATATATATATATATATAGCAACTGACTCGGCCATGCAGTTGCTATCAAGTTTACACTTCTAAAAAGAATCCCCGTTTTAACGCGCGGGCTTTCCGGAAAATATCAATCCGTTTAATATTAATCCCCCACCAGCAGATAAAAAAAAAAAAAGAAATCAAAAAAAAAAAAGAAAAAAAGAAATAAAATGCTCAGGGTAATAACGACTTAAAATTAATCCACTCACTAGATATCATAATTGTTCCTACCTCCATTCCACTTTGCAAAGCATTCTGCAAAGTTTCCTTTCGGGATTGCCATCAGCTGCTCCTTTACGTTCTCCTTACTCTCGCGATTTTATCTCTGACAAGTCGCAAAGAGCTAAATCTGGTAAATGATTGTGGAACTGATAGGCACGGGTGATGGGATATTTTGGCTAAAACATCCGGCACGGGATGTGAAGAATCCAGTCGCTCGCATAGGGTGTATGCAAAGGCAACTCAATACATACCATCATTCAGTGGTACCTCACTACGGACTGTGGCATTATAAGTGTAAGTTTCATTTCATGCACACGAACTAAGCGCCACTCTGACTAGCTAATAAGTTACGTCAAATCTACGCAACAAATTCTTCAGATATTCGAAATGTCAGGCTCCTTATTGGACAAAATATGTAGATATCTAACAGCAGTTATTTATAAAGAGTAAGTGAAGAATGTGTCTAAACATATCCAGTTTCACAATCCTCAAAATATTAATCAAATTTTGTCTTCTTTTATTGCAAGGTTGGGAGATGAATCTTTGCATAAAACTACAATGTTTAATACTGATATTTCAATTTAATTAGGCAGCCAAGTTGTTTTTTCTCTCTTTGATTTATACCCAGAGTTCTTTCTTTCTTTCTTTCTTTCTTTCTTTCTTTCTTTCTTTCTTTCTTTCTTTCTAAATCTGTAATTCCTATACTATATGCGAGATCAATTCTTTTGTATCTCAGCGTTTAAATCCCTATGGGATATCTCTAAAATGTTTTTTTTTTAAATTGATCTATTGTCCAGAGCTTCCATAATTTAATATAATGAATAATTTATCTCATTCGTGAACGAAAAGCCAGACATGTTTGTCACAAGGATTATATTTTCTTTTCTTTCTTAAAATCCACTATCAGACTTTGACCTAAAGTCCGAAAGTATATATATATATATATATATATATATATATATATATATATATATATATATGATAAAACTTATAGATTAAAAGTGTGCAATATCAGGGATAGAGCGTATATAAATATAAAAGTGGACATTGAAGTCAACACATAGAGACGACTGTCGCCGTTGGGTGATGACTTCAATGTACACTTATATATATATATATATATATTGTATATTTAGGCAGCAATCCTTCGTTTATGCATGTTTCATTAGAACCCATTTAAACACACACAAATTTACCAGACTCCATTAGAAGCATACTAGTAGAAAACACAATTATAATAACTGCATCCACCTGCAAAAAAGACTAAAAATAATGGAAGCTTTAATAATAAAAAAGAAAAAGCCAACTCTTAACAATATTAACTACCAACAAAGCCACAATGTGCTAACCGTATTCGGAAATTAAAACATCCCTACTACACACTAAGAGACATACACAGAACGCAAACATTTAATTAAGATGAAAAATCGAATCATCCTTGATAATGGCTAAAGGTATAGACGAAAGCCCTCGAAATATAAAACATTTGGACAGTTCTTACACCATTTGTCCAGAAAAAGAAAAGCTCTTGTTCGAACACAAGAAAAATTAAATAAAAAGCAACCGTAGTACCTTGTCTGTCGTTTTAATGAAACATGCATATATATATATATATATATATATATATATATATATATATATATATATATATATATATATATATATATATATATACATATATATATATATATATATAAATATATATGAAGAAATATAGTCTTAAGATGTGCTATATTTATGGGATAAAGTGCTCAATATCAGAGATAGAGAGTGTATATATATATATATATATATATATATATATATATATATATATGTGTGTGTGTGTGTGTGTGTGTGCGTGTGTGTGGGGAAATTCGTGAGTGATCTACTTGTTTGTGTAAATAAATGACAGAATAAGGAGAAAGATGTGAATTAATTTGCCGACGGTTTTTCTTTTTCCTTCAGGTGATGTGTTCTTTCAGGATCTGCGCGATTATGGCTCTCCACAATTTCCTATACTCTTTAGCTCTAAACAAGTTTGGTCTCTTTATCATCACTACCAATCCGGTTTTGCTATGCATTTACACAATATCATTAGAGGATTTGGGGATCAGTCCATGTTTTCCTCTGCCTTTCTTGCTTCAATAGGTCCTGTCAGTGTCAAATTCTCTAAGCCCTCTTTTCTCAGTATGCGCTCAAGAAATTTCAACTTTTTAAATGAGTTTAAGTACAAGTGGCCTTTTTCTTCACACTTTCATAAAAGTTTCATCGTTGCTCACATATCCTATTCATGGTATTCTCAGCATCCTTCTGTAGAACCGCTTCTCTGCTGCTTCAAGTTTCCTAATAATCTGTGAGGAAATTTTCCCGCATTTTCTTTGCTTCTAACAAAATTTACTTTTTCTTAATATTTTGCTTAGCTTTTGGAAGTTATCTTCAACTATTCCATTACACTTTCCTATTTCGGTGTCACCTATCTAAAAATATCTAGTTGACTTCTTGCACAGGCAATATAGAGTTGACTAGACGCTTCTAAGATTTCACTATTGTGTAAAAGAAGTCACTGTGAATCTTTGCTTTAGTACAATAAATATTTTATTTTGTATAAAAGCTAAGAGATGGTAAATAACATTCATCGGAAAAAAATGAAAACTTTTGTTAATAGGTTATTATTTTAATCAAGACCCTTCTCTATGTCACCATTTTTCGACCTGTTATATATGCTGATGACACAACTATTTACTCCTGTCTGATATGGTCCCATCAGTAGCTGAAAAAAAATTAATCTGTTGGTAACTGGGATAAGAAATGGCTTGTTAATTTTAACGCGTCCAAAACGAAACTACTCTCTTTTAAACGTCTAAGAGAACCATTTTTGTCTTCTGGCAATATGGCTGATGTTAACATCCAGGGGAATAACTCCTTGCGTTTTCTTGTTTTCCACTAACATTAAGTTGAAAAATTATACTGAATCTATTGCTAGGTTTGCTGCTAGGAAAGTTGGTTCACTGGATCGTGCTGGACAATTTTTTTCACACCAGACTCTATGTTATACATTTGTAAGTCGATCATGTATTGAATATTGTTGTCATATGTGTTTTATGTATGTATTCGGCTATGTATCTAGAGATTATAGACAAAATCTAGACAAAAGAAGAATCTGCAATGTTATTGGTCCTGACCTGGCATCTTGACTTTAATAGGTTCACACTGGCATATCTTAGCATCCCTGTGCATTTTCTATGAATATTTTAACATAGTAATTGTTCTGATGACCTTCGCTCTTTCGTAACTCGACTTTACAAGTGCAGTACTAGGTTGGCAGCTAGGTCTTACCATTTTACAGTTCACCATTGCTAGGTGTAACTATAAGTTCTATTTTAATGGTTTCTTCTCTCACACTTTCCAATGGTGGAACTTCTTTCTGGCTTTTTTGCTCTTCAGGCAACTTTGATCTTGAAAAATTCAAATTGAGCATCAATCGTCATCTTTCTTCTTGTACCTTGTTCATTTATTACCCTGTCTAATTAATAATGTATTTTTCTCACATTCTTTCTATCATAGTAAACCTTGGCATTTTACTGATTTTATTGTCTTGTTTGGAGGGAAATGATTAACAAAAACAAAAAACAAAAACAAAACACACACAGAAAAGAAATTCCTTGTCTCTTCTATGTGTGCTGCCAATATATCAGCAAAATGGATTTCCAATTCCAGAGAAAATGGAACTGTAAATAGAACTTTTATATGATGAAATTTGAAGAAGGTTTTTTTTTTTTTTTTTTTTTTTGTAAAGCGTATAAAATCAGTTTTTAGCGTTGGCAGATACAAGAATTGAAACATTGATTCATTTTATGGGGGCGGTTAAGGTGAGAGGGAGCATTTTATATTAATGGTATCCATAATGGTAATGTTATTTTTGTATTTGTTCGCCGTTTTTATTCACTGAAATAAATATATTTATTATTTTTCATCTAATTCCTCAGTATATTCAAATGTTTGCATACATACATACATATATATATATATATATATATATATATATATAAATAAAAAGAAAGAACAGTAAGATATAAGATATAAGATATCCGGTGTTCTTATAGATATTTTATTTTTACAAAATAGTGCTCAATGTAAATTTACAGAGCATTAATATTATAAATTAATTGATTTAAAATATGGTTATTTTCGCTACACAGTTCCAACCATGTTTCAAAAATAGAAGCTAAAAACCCCTAATTTTATTTTTGCAAATAAATTAAAAGCATTAGTTCCATTTCATCTTCAAGCGAATATATATATATGTGTGTGCGTGTGTGTTTGTGTGTGTGTATGTAAAAATTTCAGATAGAGTATATCTATAAAAGGACAATATGAATGAAGAGAAAAAGAAAATTTATCTTAACCCACGCGTTTCGCTCTCGCAGGTACTTTATCAAGGCACATATAAGGACTTTATTTTGTGACAAGTATTTATATACAAGAGCAAAAATGTTATAAATAGACAAAATCCGACAATTATTTAAGATATTTTTTATGTTTATAAAAAGAACGTTTGTGGCTGAATGGTTACCAGCACATCAGATCAAATGATGGCTCTCATTAAGGGTTACAAGTTCGATTCCTGTCGATGAAGCACACATTTTCTACGAAATTTCTCGAACATTTAGTCCGGTAAACGTAATTAATACTGTTTAATTAAAAGGACAGAGCATTTACTGTAATAAATTAAATCTATAAAAATAACTTATAAACGTAAAATATATTAAATAATTGTCGGGATATCCATATCATCATATATATATATATATATATATATATATATATATATATATATATATATATATATATACTGGTGCGACTTTTGAAGACTTAATTTTGAAGCTAATTTTAAGAGGGTTGCCACATACACAAGGTATAAAATTGACATATGTACTGCTGGCACTGACTATGCCGTTGAACGAACTATATATCTATTTACTGTAGGCAAATTAACTTTAAAAGCCGCATGGTACGCGATTATATATACATATATATATATATATATATATATATATATATATATATATATATATATATATGGGGTGTGTGTGTGTGTGTGTTTGTATGATATAGCTGAGCTCTTATTGTCGGGATATGATTCGGATATTAATTATCTCTTCCCTAAATTTATCCTTAACCTACTCGAATCATATGCAAAACTGACAGTCAATCACCAATTATCCTGACGGTTACTTCTCATTGGATCAAGGTTGTCAGATACTGACAATACCTATGGTGTTGCGCAGTCTATGGATGACAATAAATAAGCGCGCCGCTACTTTCAGATACTGACAAACACACCTTCCTCCGCGGCCTTTTTGGAAGCCGTCTTTGTACAACGGCACCCATCATCATCATCATCATATATATATATATATATATATATATATATATATATATTTCGTTTCATTTTTGGATCTGATGATCCGGCGTCCTTTAAAAGGGCGGCTCTGGTGAAATAAATTATCATAATGGTATCTTAAAGTGGCCTGTTTTTCTTTAATATATATATATATATATATAGATAATATTAGTGATAAATATACACATACATATGCAAAATATATAAATATATATACATAGGTGTATACACATACATGTATATTTTTCTAATAAAAAATTCAAGAGGATAGAATCCATGGAATATTAGTGTTTAAGCCTTTTATTATATATATATATATATATATATATATATATATATATATCAAAGTGTAAGAGAACGAACAGTAAGATTACAGCGTTCAAAACATTAATTTAAAAACAGTGCTCAATACACAAAGTAGAGCCATAAATATCTATTTATCTTATGCAGTGTTACATTAGAACATGCACATATCCACCACAAAGTTGTACATTTTTGTTTCAACGTCAAAAAAGGGAAAATCATTTTTAGACGTCTCATCAGGTGGGGAATCACGGTGTTACTAAAAGTTTTTATTCAGAAATACAGTTATTGAAGCAAATATTCCTCACTTCCGTTCTTTGGAAATGTTCATAAAATGTCTTCTAGAATTTACATGTAGAGATGGAAGGGAATCTAATGTATTAAGTAGTCACAGGCGAACGAAAAGGAAAGGAAAAAACGGAAGGGAAAAGAAAGAAAGAAGTTATGGGAAGAGAATGGGGGTGATAAGCGCTAAGAGGAGATAAAATCTGGCCATGGAATTTCGTTAGAATGTCAAATTTGAACTTCAACAGTCTCCTAGTTTGGTTACGTCAGTGTTTCAAGTAAAAATAATTTGCAGCTCGAGACAATTAAAGTCAAGTTTAGAATATTAGGTATCTTTTTTATCCTTCATATTATTTTGGGATAAGACATTGTCAAGGAGAATTCGTGTTATATAATTTTTATTTTAGGTAGAAATAGGCGGTAAATTCCATATGAAAATAAGACATTTATATATATATATATATATATATATATATATATATGTGTGTGTGTGTGTGTGTGTGTGCATAGGTGAGATGGGTAAATTGTCGCCATTTTCTATTTTAATTTCACGCATGCGCGTTGTTTTTTTTTTTTTATTTTGTCCACTACACTGTATAGTAGTGTCAGTTGGGTATTGTCCATTACGAACATTTCAGACTGTTTGGGTGTCAATGTGAGGAAAGTGCAGAGGATGCGGAAAGAGTTGGATGAGTTTAATGGTGATTACGAAGGTGCGGCAAGCTCGAAAAACTCTCTCTGATCGTTCTAGTAAGAAAATAACTCCGGATTTTGTGGGCATGGTCTTCAGATTCTACACGGAGGTCTACGTCAAATGTATTGAGAATGTAGTGCCGACCTGAGTGAAGAGAGTGGCTGCTGGAAGAACCTATGTCTGCCAACAGGACTCTGCACCATGACACACATGCAGGAGAACATAGTCTTGGCTGTTAGACAATTTCTGCGACTATATCACACCTTACATCTGGCCAACTAACTCCCCAGACTGAAACCGCTTTGATTACTGTGTGGGGCGCAGTTGAGTGAGAGAAAAAAAAAAAAAAAAAAAAAAAAAAAACTACTTGTAACACGAAAGGTAAAATGAAGGAAATGATTTTGGCAGCATTCACCAGCTTAAAGGAGACCGTCTAGAAGAGTTGTCGGAGATTCCAAAATTGTCTCGAGGCCGTGGCTGGAGCCAATGGCGATTTTATTGAATACATTTACTGTTTCGTTTTTTCAAGATATTTTTTTGTAATTTTGTGAAATATATCTTTTAAAATGAAATGTCAGTGTTATTTTTTTATTATTTTTACTTTTTATTTTTATTTTATTTTATTTTTTTATTTTTATTTATTTATTTATTTTTTTTTTTATTTTTTATTTTTTTTTTTTTTGCGTAATTTAGACGACAATTTATCCATCGCACCCAGTATATTATTTAAACATTATTTTTTAGTATTTGAGTAGACGTTCCGTTTATTTATTAAAGAGCATATTTATTCATTTTTCGCCTCTCGGTTTGAATATACGAGAAATCTTATTAAAGAAAAAAAAAAAAGACATTCTCCTCCACGATTCGAACCTGCGTTCCCTGGGACTAACGATTGAGTTTAAGCCTGAAACAGACTGTTGCCGCTTTGTGTGTTCCTCAACGCTCTCTGCCTGATTTCCAACGCTGTAACTCATAAATGTAGCATAACTTAAAACTATATTTATATCGTACACACACACACACACAACACACACACATAGACACACACATAGACACACACACACAACACACACACACATAGACACACACACACACACATATGCTCTACTTTTGTATCGAGCACTATTTTTTAAAAATAATAACTAAAATACTAAGGGACTTTGGATTATTTACCTAACCAGTTCCTTCCTATTTTCTATATATTTTCACACACACACACACACACACACACACACACACACACACACACATACATATATATATATATATATATATATATATATATATATAAAAAAAATAAAACCAAAAATAATAAAGAACTTTGGATTATTAACCTAACGGTTCTTTCCTATTTTTCTGTATTTTTAGACGCGCGTGCCGCAATCACACACACACACACACACACACACACACACACACACACACACACACACGCGCGCGCGTATGTGTGTGTTTGTTTGACAAATGTAACTGAAAAAATTAGATATTCATTCATAATTACATATGAATACATTTATAATTAGAATATGTAAATCAAAAGTTAATGAATAAATGAATAAATTTATATATATATATATATATATATATATATATATATATCACATTTACTGATGTTGAAAAAACTTATTTTACATATATAGATTTTATGGGTCGAAATAAATTGCAAATATAAACTAAATTACTCATAGTATATATATATATATATATATATATATATATATATATATATATATATATATATATATATATATATATATATATCGTACCTATGAACACTAATGGGTGTGTCCCAATCCTCATAAATACGTTTGAGACTATTGTAAGTCGGGGGTAATATGTTGTCTAAGTAGCCCACCCACTAGCAATGGTTTACCTACTTCACGCCGCTGGCGAGTATTGTATTTTGTTAATGTTATAAAGATTACCATTTCATTTCCAACCTCTGTTTTGGCTATTCCTTATTCAGTAACCCTTTCTAGGTTACAGCAATATACATGAGTTGGGATCAAGGAAACATAATATCTACTAGATATACATAGACACACATATACTACCAAATAAACATTATCATGTGATTGCCACATAGAGAAATTAGAAATATTATACATTTACATACATATAGCAATATTATGTTTTCTTTGTTTTTTGTTTTAGTTAGGTTTGTCTCTCCTTGAATACAGAACGCCATAAATTATGCTAACAATTTCTTAAGTCTAATTTACAGGAAACAGGATTAAAATCAAGCACAACTGTGAAAATAACAGAATTTCTTTCTTCTTTTTCTCCATATCTCATTCTCTGATGAAGCCGTAATGAAAGTTAAACACGTTCGATTGATAAACGTTTCCTATTTTTTCTTTAACTTATTATATATATATATATATATATATATATATATATATATATATATATATATATAGTGAAAAAACAAAATATACTTTTTTTACTTGCAACACCATCACTTGACAGGGCACCAGAAGTGTTGAAACAAAATGGCTATTTCTGTATTGATGTTATAACATGCTTATGTTATAATTTTTAAATAAATATTATTCGCTCTACTTTCTATTGAGCACGTGTTTGGTTACTGGAAGTTTATTCCATCTATACCAACCTTGTATTCGGGTATATATATATATATATATATATATATATATATATATATATATATATATATATATATCTTACAGATCGTTTGACTATTTTGCTAACGGAATGATACTTTCTCTCACACTCATATGTACGTGTACATATGGCAGCAACATCCTCCATCTTGTTGAGAAAAATTCGCTACAAAATTCCAACACAGAAAACAACGACAATTGCGTATGTATATACACAGCGACACGTGGATATACGTCTGTGCCCAGTGCCACACTCTTCATATATGTATATGTTTGTGTGAACTTACAATACGTACACCTGCATGTATGTATGTCTGCGTACGTATGAGTGACATCCAGAAACGGACATAGAGGAGAATATTTCCTCGCGCTACCATCAAACACCACCATACATAACCATCAATAGTTTACAAATTTTGAAAATTAATCAGTTTGTCTGATGATCGCAACGGAGTGAAACCCCGGATCACAAACTCACATCAATACAAATAAGTA
This sequence comes from Acanthosepion pharaonis, assembly GCA_903632075.3. Classification (NCBI taxonomy): domain Eukaryota; kingdom Metazoa; phylum Mollusca; class Cephalopoda; order Sepiida; family Sepiidae; genus Acanthosepion; species Acanthosepion pharaonis. The sequence goes on along the minus strand of CAHIKZ030001111.1, from coordinate 346,790 downwards.
TGTTAGCTCTATCACTAATACTGAGAGCTTTCCACTAATTACCGCGCATATATGAAATAAAAAATATATTTAAAAATTGTATATATATATATATATATATTTATAATATAATATAAAATGCTCAAATACATATATTACTTGGTTATAATTTATTACATTGGAATCGTAATCATGATCCAATTCATCAGACCTACAAATAAATATATATTTATATACATACATATTCTATATACATACATACACACACACATATATACATAAAATATATATATATATATATACATTTATATATAATACAATTCGATGTAAGTTATAATGTGATAATTATATACATGTATATATATATTCTAGATATTTTTATTAAAAACGTAAGTTATATATAAATATACACACATACATACATACATATATATATATATATATATATATATATATATATATATATATATATATACAGACAAACACAAACACGTATATGTGTGTGTGCATACATATAAGTATGTGGGTATGTATATAAATCATCTATCTATCTATCTATCTATCTATCTATCTATATATATATATATATATATATATATATATATATATATATTCTCAGTGGTTTCGAAAGAACTCGCATATTTTTTCTTTCATTTGGTAGACTGATTACTTTGGCTTTTTTTGTGAAAATATATTTCGACAACCCTTTCTTCCATTTTTCCCTTTTATCGATCTTTCGAGTTCGCATTACAATTTTTTGAACCTTAATTATTTTCATCTCACTGTCTCCACCGCAGCCATGTCGTTTATTTCTTTCCCGCTTCAACCTCACCTCACCTCGTTCGGATGCCTTTTTCTCGCTCATCACTCATCCTCACCAACCCGTCATTTCACCCTCTGAGACTAATGCAGTCTTTCCAGTTGTCATCTTTCTTTCGTTTTGATCTTCATCCGACAAAATGGCGCAGGTGGTTTTTCAATCAGTTTGAATTCATAGTAAAGGTGAATACACGACAATATTCTATTTATAATTTCGCCTCTCAACGTGGCTGCCATATTGAATTCGATGTGCGCAGTTACCGTTCGTTTCCATTTTGATGTATACTACGCTTGACTTCATACGTTAAAAAAAAGGTCTTCAGCGTGTTAGGGAGAAAGAGACAGTCTAAATAAGATTGTGTTGCAGCAGTTAACAAAATGTGAAAGTGATTGCTAGCACGCCTGCCTCCTCTCAGTGTTGGCAGTTGCTTTGATATCGAAGTCGAGCCTGGAGTTTAGGTAACTGATGTCCTTTCTTGGTGCAGGTAACTGTTCAGAATGATACCAGGATATCTACCAACCGTTCCACGCGATCAGATGTGGCACAAGGCCGAATTTAATGTGGGGTATCCGGGCGCATAGGCTCAGCCAAAAATTCCTCGTAGACCCCATATAAAAAGGTGTCGGGTATCTGTTACCCAAGACAAGACTCTGTCCTTCGACATAGCCTCGTCTGGGGATACTCTCTTCCCGGAGGCAGAGTGTTTGACCAGCACAGCTGGAGACGAATCTCCAGCTGCAGGATATCTTCCGACTGCCCCACGGGGTCAGACGTGGCAACAAGGCCGAATTTAATGTGGGGTATCCGAGCCCGTAGGTTCAACCAAAATTTCCCCGTAGACCTCGTATAAAACGGGGTCGGGTAGCTGTTTCTCTGGCCTTGGAAATAGCCTCGTCTGGGGATCCTCTCTGCTCGGAGGCAGAGTGTTTGACTAGCACAGCTGGAGACGAAACTCCAACTACAAGGTCTTTCACCTGTGAACCGAAACAACTAATGATAAGATGGGAGAAGACGAGCCAGAGAAGTATCCAGTTTTATTATCGAATCAAGACCGTCACCCAGAACCAGTCCCTCTACTGGGCTATACAACAAATGGTTGGAGGACTAGTTCGTGTTTCCTCAATACCGATAACAATATTTCAATAACAAGCATTCAAAATATTGGTATATTTACTACACTTAGTCGGGTAAGGAATAATAACATTTGTGATTGCAAGAATACGATAGCCTAAGCAATAGTTTCTCGAATTTGCCTGCCTTTATTCGAATGTAGTTGCTTTGTTATATCTATATTTCTTAAGTTTCTTTTAATAGTGTGAAAAGCCAAAGATGTGGGAGAAAACGATAAGCTTTATAAGATCGTATAGTGACAGTTTTGTAAATATCTGTCCACATCAAACAGCATTTGGAAATCTTTTATTTTTAAAATTTTTTTCTTAAACCTTCCCAAATAAGGGTCAGTTTTTATCTATCCTTCTTATCCTCTTAATCTTCATTTTCTACTACCTGCCTTTGCATTCAAATCACACATCTCCTTCAATAACTCGCTATTTTTGAGTAACTCTTATTGGATGAGATTTAGTAAAAAAAAATGATTTTAACTTTTTCATCGGAAAGAAAAAAAAAACAGTTGTAGTGGGTGTCGCTATTTTATTGATGAGTGATAAATTAGTAAAATAGCCAACCCGAAATGAAGAGAAAAATTAAAATCATCCAAAAATTAAATTAGAGAGAGAGAGAGAGAGAGAGAGAGAGAGAGAGAGAGTATTCTAATACCGTAGTATCAGCCGCGTACGACTACCAATATTGGACACTAGCACATAGTAAGCTCCGCTTACACTTACACTATCTTTGTAACCTTTTTGTTTAATATATCTTTCTTACCTCTAATCCGTGTTCCGTGTTTTCCTTCCGTGGTCCCAACTTTGGGCCCACATCAATAACCATACTCCGTTTGATAAAAATGCTGACAAGGTCAGTTCAATTAATTCTTGTTCATTTCCTGGTTAGTTTCATTCAACGAAAATACATGGCAAATCAAAAATTATCCGCAATTTTGTCCCAAGGTATATTCTGGCGAAAGTACGGATAATTTTTGACTTACACTTGTACATTTGAATTATCTTAGCTTGGTCACGCTAGAGATTATGGATTACCCTATTCTCAGATGAACATGACCTACCATTAACCATGCTTCAATGGGAAATAGAACTTCTTCTTATTTGTTCAGCAAAGTTGAATTTATAACCGCTCCAGAATATGTTAAAGACGCGGATGACATTAATGATATTGCTCATGTTGGTTTCAGCATCCGCAATGATCAATTTCAAGCATCAAAAGTAATGATTATGTTTGAGTTTCAGTTGGTTTCGCTTTCAATCAGAAGCAACTCTTACAAATACATCTCATTTAATCCAGTTTCGGGATTTAGAGACAGAAAAACGTGAGGACAGTCGGAGACAGACAAAAAACTTGATGCATTTCTTTCATAAACTGATCTAAAACCTTGAACAAAGCTTTTGAAATTATTATTTGATGATATAAATGTTAAATCTCTTTCAGAAAATTACTTTTTTTTTTACGTATTCAATTATTCGGAATCTCGAATTATCAGAACATATTTTTTCGACCCTTTTCTCAAAATGCCCGGAATAAATATTTCGTTATTGTTATTACTACAACCCGGATATAAGAGAGTTGTCGGCACCGGAGAAGAAGTCTCTTATATCCGGGTTTGGTCTATTTTATATACATTAACACAGGCTCTAATTTGGGACCAGAGAAAATCTCTCTTATATCCGGGTTTCTCTTATATCCGGGTGACACTGTATTTTCTTTGTATTCATATCACTGTTCACTGTTTCTGTGAAAAATAAAATTATTGGACATCTATCAGCTTTATTAAGTGACAGGAAATTCTCTTTTTTTTCTGTATAATATACAAATTGATTTTTCTCCAAGTAACCGGAGAGCAGAAACAGACATGATGGCCCAACCAAATGTTCTTCATGTATGGTACTTTGACTGAACAAGTTTACTTAATTGAAATTTTTGTCGTAGATTAGTATTTTTGTAATTTTACTAAACGTAGGTTAGTTTTTAGCACAGAGTCACAAGTATGGAGCACCAAGTAAGACAGTAATAATGGTATGTTAGACTAAAAATAACTTACTAACCAAATATACGTTCGGATAATACAAAATTCCACGTAACTGAATACCGAAATTATCGAAAAAGACTGATTGCGATGATAAGTAAAAACCTTATAAAATGTATGAAATTTTACAAATTTTATATGGGCAAGAAGCAAGGCATATATGCACATTATTACGAAATCACTGTTTCCTCAAATAAGACCATCATTTACTTCAAAGGGAAATTATACAGAATAATTTAGCTATATTATGATGCAATTATACAATTCAATAGTTTTAGTGAGATTTTCAATAAACAATGCAAATTTAAAACATTTTGAATTATAATTTGGGTCCAACAGCATTATGGCGTTATATACACTTTTATATATTTTTGTTTTTATTAATTATGATCTAACAAATGATCTAACAAATATTATTCAATGAGTAGCCTTTTTGTAGTCTTTTACAATATTTTTTTAGACAGCTTTTACTTATCAAATGCAGTAAAAAAACATATTTTGCTTGTGGTGATTCATAATTAGAATTATATTTTGAATACATTTTTCACTAGCAGCATGGCCCGGCGTTACCCGTGCTTGATTAAAAAATCATACAACTCATACAGCAATCGCTATCACTTGACTTAAAATATTTTTACCCTTCCTTGCCTTTAAAGGAGTGGCCTTTGCAGTGCTGATGTTGCTACATGCCTTACTTCTTGCCTATCTCACACTGCGAATTTTTTCGAAGCTCTATACTAAACAGTAAATCTGTTACGAAAAAAGAACTAAACAAAATGAACACAAAACGATCAGCTTTAAAAAAAGACTCGTAACTGGAAAAACCGAATGAAAAAAGAATCTTAATAACAAATAATTTTTCACGCCCAACCCAGTTCTGCGGAATCGGAATCAACGTTGAGTTTAAGCAAGCGAATGAGCCAATTGGAGTAAAGTGCCATGCAGATTTAAATTTTCCCCACTTATGATGAATGCAGTTATCGATTATTTTGCATGCTAGCATGCTAGTTAACATTCGTATCAGTCAGCTGTTGGCTCTCACGCTGGCCAATAGAATCTTCCTGCCTCTTCGTGGCAGCCAGCTATAGGCTCTCACTCTGGCCAGTACAAAATGACCGCAAACTCCATGAAAACTGCCGTAGAAGCATGAAAAAATCGATTATTTCCACGATCGATGGGAGTTGTGCAATGCAACGTCGATCGTGGCCTTCCCGCTAACTTGGAGCATGTGCATGTACATTTTGGTGCAAATCCGTCGAAAATTGCGGCTGTGCATTTGTTACACACACACACACGCATCCTGCCTTTTATAGATAGAGATTCGATGTATCTAACGGGACAGATATTAATTTTATTTGGATTTATTCTTGAAATAGTAAAATGTTGAAGTCAGTTTGTAAGCCAAAACCTGTGGAAATTAAGTATTTCTGTATATTTTTCAGATCATCTTTAGAAGTAAATGCTAAAAAAAATGATAAAGCTATGACTCTAATCTTGCTCAAAGCCTTCTTACACCATTGATCTTACGAAACGATTGTATAGAACTGAATAAAGAAAAACCTGTTAATAGTAAAGAACTAAAAATATGCCATTTTCAAGAGTTGTTGGACTAGGAATAATGTTAGTTTTTCTGGACATAAATTGGGAGGTTGGTTTTATATTGTTATTAAGTAATAGACTAATCCCCCATTTTACGACATATAAATACAATATTTGGAAAATATCTTTAAATATGAAAAGCGTCTTATAATAGTGTTGTACTGGAATGTTTCACTCTTCCTATTACCTATTGTGGACTGACTATATCAGTAATATATGTAGTGTGCACAGGACATAGCAGTGTCTGTCTGTCTGACTGAATGGCTTCGATAACTGTTAATCGACTCCCTGTCTTTCAGTAGTGTATTCTCTTTTACAATAAACCTCTCTTACTTCCATCTACGCCCGTGTTGCTGTTCCTTTCCACTCGAGTACCACCTTTTTCTGTTTGTAACCGTCTTAAGGATACAACAAATAGTAAGTAAGTTTTTTCAAAAAATATCTCGACAATAGTGAATAAATAAATAAAAATTTCATTATTATAAATTAATTGACTTAAAATTTGTTTTTTTTTCGCTACACAGTTCTAACCATGTTTATATCTTACTGTTTATTGAAACTTGACTAATGCATGGAATAATAATACAACACAAAATGTACTTAGAACAAAATGTATTGAAACAAGAAAGTGCACACAATATTTACATATAGTCTTTTGTATATTCCTGGTAAGACCGTTCCTGGAGAACGGGTTGACTGAGTCACAGTCGGGCAGAGTCTCTGGATTGAATCTCTTGATTCCTTCCCCCCACCGTCTTCCCGGTACCAACCATATTTATATGGTCGGTACTCCACTATGCAAATTAGGTAGATCCTACCACAACACTGTTCTTTCTTTTTATTTATGTACATAAAAATTTCATTATTTATTTTGTGCCCCGTAGTTTTTTAGCCCTTACGAATTATTTTATGTCTAAAAAATAATTCGTAAAGGTTAAAAAAAAATGTGTTGTATTTATTTAACAGATATCAAAACAATGTTACGTAACGTTCTACGTAACGTTTTTAAAATAAATCTAATATGTCTATATGACATTGAACCATTTTCCAGCAGACAACAAGCGGGAGGAATATTTTTGAAAATGCCACGTCCTTTCAGGATGTAAGTGATCATGTTTCTCCACATCTGCCCTTCCTTCGTAATCGATGAATAATCAATTCTCTTCGGGAATGGCAATGCAGTATTTAATCAACTTCTCCAGGGTTTGAACAAGATTGACAGCCACTAAAGGGTAGAGAGCCCTCTCTCTACGGATGTTTCCACTGAAGCTGATCCTGTTTAGAGAGAATATATAAATTGAGGCTTTTCACAGAGCGTCGGTGGAAATAGGAACAATTCCAGTTCTTCTCTGCGTCGGTAACCATTAAGCTAACTACGCTCACGAGACAATATAAATTCAGGCTTATTACAAAGTAATCCGAGCTGCAAGAGAACGCTATAGATGAGACGAAGAATTTGAACTCCATCCCAGGATTCCAGCATTCGCCGGCGATACCCGTTAGGCCACCCACGCTCTCGAGACAATATGAATTCAGGCTTATTACATAGATATCCGGACTGCAAGAGAACGCCATAGATGAAGCAGGGGTTATGAACTCCACCCGATGATTCTAGATTTCGCTGAGTATAAGTGTTAGGTCACCCAAAAAACAGGTCGTCATTTTTATCGGCATTTGTAAAAGTAGTAGATAAATAAATGCGAACACTGTTTACATTGCTCGGACTATCATCCTCACCTTTGTTGCCATATTTATCACAACGTTTCGGCCGTTGTACGCTCCGGCCTTCTTCAGGTGGTTGGAATGTCGAACTGAACCCTTTATTTCGCTTGCTGGGGTAGACTGTTCTAATTCCACGTGCCGTGTCTAATAGATGTCATTTTTCAGTTATCTCCTGTTAATTCCCCTCTCCAAGTTTTCCACTGCCTTAACCAGATATTGAACTCAGGCTCAGGACATTCCAACTACCTGAAGAAGACCGGAACGTACAACAGCCGAAACGCTGTGATAAATTTGGCAACAAAGATGAGGATGATAGTCCGAGCAATGTAAATAGTGTACATAATACCTCATCTCAGAAATATAGACAAATAAATATGAATTTGAAACAAAATTAAACAGGACAAAACTTACTTGCAGACAAAGTAGGAAGCGCCCACTACAGCGACGACGATAACAACCACGAACCCAATAATAAGTCGACATTCCCGGTTGCATGCCTCCAAAGATTTGGTTGCACCTGTCAGGTGGATCTCATTGCATTCTTGAACGTCGTTGACGGTAATGTCGCATCTCTTGGCCACGGCATGCTGTACCTCGCAGCCCGTGTGGACGCCCAGGCAGTGCGTCCAGTTAACCTGGAAGAAGAGGTCCTTGTTCCAGGGCGGCGGGCACGGGAAAGTTTGCCAAAACTGCAAGTCATCGCGAAAACCCATCAAGAACAGCTTCTAAAATCATTTAACCGTCAGTGAGATAAGAAAAAAACTCATGTAGCTTGACTTCTGTGAGAATTTTGGTAGTTTCAGGGAATCGGCTTCTGGAAAGAAAGAATGAAAGAAAAGAAAGGTTTATTGATAATTACTCAGGTAAATCAACACCAAGTCGAGTATACATGTAAGTATCAGGTCATCCCATAAGTTCTATCCGAATTTTGAATAAAGAAAATAAGTGACCAAATATTACATTTAATTACAGATTCAATCAACAATGAATTTTCCCTGATTATCTATGACTTCCTTCCATCTATTAACAAGCTTACTAATTCTATTACTGTAAAATTCTTTTAGCTTTGATTCGAAGAACTCACAAATGTCAGTTTTAATCTCTTCCTGTGTTACAAAAGCTGTTTCTTCCAAATGATTCTGTAAGCTACGAAAAAAATGGTAGTCTGAAGGAACAAGATCGGGAGAATAAGGTAAACAAGGAATTTTCTCACAACTAAGTTCTTCGATCTTTTGTGACGTGATTCTTGCTGTGTCGGGTCGTGCATTGCCCTGATGAAACATCACCTCTTTTCGATTCACTAGAGCAGGTCTTTTTTACCTCAAAGCTTGGTTCAAACGCTCTAATTGCTGACAGTATATTTGAGCATTAATTGTTGCATGAGGTGGTAAGAATTCAAAGTGGATTATTCCTTGGCGATCCCACCTGATTGAGAGAAGAACCTTTTGCCCATGAAGTTCCCTTCTCGGATGTGGCTGGGGTCCTTCACCTTTACGAGGCCACTGTCTACGACGCTTAACATTTCGATAAAAGATCCATTTTTCGTCGTCAGTCAAAACTCTATCCAAAAAAGGTGAAACAAGTTGGCGAGAATGGAGAGAAGAGCAGATGTCAACTCGGGATTTGAGGTTGTTTTCAGACAATTCATGAGATACCCATTTTCCAAGTTTAGGAACTTTTCCAAGTTGTTGAAGATGACGATGAACAGTTGTATGGTTTGAACTGAGAACCACAGCCAATTCCTCAACTGATAAAGCAGGATTTTCTTCAAGGACTGCTTCAAGAAGCTTTTCATCAAACTCAACTGGACGTCCGGTTCGATCTTCATCTTCAAGGGTGAAATCTCCACCTCTGAATTTTGCAAACCATCTTCTGCAAATTCTTTCATTCACACATTCCTCTCCATAAACTGAGTGAATGTTTCTAGCCACTTCGGCTGCTGAGTTTCCTTTCTTGAACTCATAAAGCATTATGTTCCTCAAATGATTCTTGGGTACTTCCATGTTAGCAGGATTTTAATCAAACAAAATTTAATTTTATTGTTCTCTGAAATAAAATTTGATCAGTTTAAATGCATCTAAACATAAAAATAATGTTCAGTTCCATTAGACGTTATAAAATACTCTTTAAATTTCGTTCATTTTACCAAAAAGTTAAAATTCGAATAGAACTTATGGGATGACCTGATAATTTCAATGAAAAATACAATATAAAGCTTTGATAATTCGAAGAGTTTAATAACACTGTGAGAAGATTACAGTTCTATTTAAGTAATCTGAAATTGTTTTGTTATATTTTCAGTTGAATATTCTTGAGATTTTATCTACTAGAATGTTTACAGCAAGCGTTAGCGTGTTGAAATCACCACAATATTTAGTATCGTTGAAGTTATTGTTAACATTTTTTGTCAAGATTTACAAACTCTACGTTTCGTTCAGTTTCACATACCAATCGATGAAATTTGAATAAGCTGATTTGTCTAGAAAAATACATAAAAAAAAGCCCTACTCCGCGGTTTAATAATTTCTGTAATTTAATTTAATTTTATAGGACTTCATGGTAAACAATATTTTTTAAAGAAAATTACTTTTTTTCCTTTTTCCTTTATAACAGCGAAAAAATAATTTCTTAGAATTTCTTACATTTGAGCATGCAACGTAATATATATGCGTAAATACTTAATTCTGGAGCCAAATTCCAACATTTTGAAGAATTTGGCCTTAGTGATTTGTTTATAGTTCTTGCAAACGCAGGGCGAACTGGACACTGCATTCTTATATATATATATATATATATATATATATATATATATATATATATATATAAGAATGCAGTAAAACACGTAAATTTCAGAAATACGTTATTCCAAAGAAAAGTTCGCTTGAAGATGGAACAGAGCTTACTTTTAACTCAATTTAATTCAAATAATTATATTGAAGTTTTTTGGCTCTTGTTTTTTGAAACATGAGACCTCTTATGTCGCGAGTTGGAATCATATTTTTAAATAAATAATCATATTTATGCTCTACTTTTGTATCGAGGAATATTTTTAAAATAATAACTAAAATACTAAGGAACTTTGGATTATTTACCTAACCAGTTCCTTCCTATTTTATATATATATATATATATATATATATATATATATATATATATATATATGTGTGTGTGTGTGTGTGTGTGTGTACAACTTGAAGAAAAGATATGCAAAAAACAATATTGCATTATTATTAAATAAGTATTTGTTATTTTAATCATTAAATTATTTTTAAAATAATGGATGTATTTTGTATTTTTGTATATTTTTCAATAATAAGAAAAAAATGAATATTTATAATACTAAGCTATACACCCGAGAAAAAAATGAATATTTATAATAGTAAGCTATACACCCGAGAAAAAAATGAATATTTATAATAGTAAGCTATACACCCGAGAAAAAAATGAATATTTATAATACTAAGCTATACACCCGAGAAAAAATGAATATTTATAATAGTAAGCTATACACCCGATAAAAAAAATGAATATTTATAATACTAAGCTATACACCCAAGAAAAAAAAAACAACTGTATTTTGTATTTCCTTACCTGTTTGCACTTCTCCACTAAATTTGGTTCCGATCGGTATGATCGAATGGCTATTTTAGAAGGTGTGACGGACGGACAGACTAATGGAATTTTATATATAGATAGATAAAAACAATTCTTTGAACTAAAGACCGACGTTGTGTTCTTATATAGCCTCATCAGAACTCGTTCAACTCGTTCATCCTTGATTATCTTTATGCCGATTTTCCGGGCTTTCATTATCCGAACAAGAAATGAAGAGAAAAATTGAAATCATTCGAACGTTTTTCAATTACCCGACTCAAAGCCATTATAAAGTTTCATTTCAGATAAGCATTTTGAGAATTTAGAAAAACATGGTTAATGTCTGGTAAAAAAAAGAAATAAAAAAAAACAAAAACAAAAAAAAACTTGTAAAATCCATTCAATTCATTCTTGTTAATGTTCTTATTTTTCCCATACAAGGAATATATATATATATATATATATATATATATATATATATATATATATATATATATATATATTATCAAATATATTTGATAGTATATCTCTCTCGATTTCTCTCCCTCTTTAGCCCACGTATATATATATATATATATATATATATATATTTTAAGTTACGAAGAACTTGGTAAACCGAATGGGTAATTCCAAAATTACAGCCTTTTCGATTCACTTCCATCTCCCCCTCTCTCTTTGCCCTAACACTCATTTAGATATATCTGTATTACTGTTGTCTATCTCCTTTCCATTTTTCCTTTTCTTTTCCCCCCACTTCTTCCATTCCTATATATCATTTCCATTAAGTTAACCATCTAAATAGGTCACGATTAGGTCACTCCTCCTACCCCAATATAAAACATGCTTAAGAGAAATATGAAATTTAACCCTCCCTACACTCTCCCTTGTCTCGTTAACTACAACTCTCACCCTCCCTGTTAAATTACAAAAATTACACTACCCATCAATTTCTAATCCCATTTTTCCTTTCATTTCGTTGTTGGAAGTGTTACCTGATGATCCGGAGTCCTTCAAAAAAGATTTTGGTGAAATAAATTATTGAAAATGGTACCTTAAAGTGGTCTGTTTTTTCATTATATATATATATATATATATATATATATATATATATAATTATTTATTCCAACGTAATTTCAATAGAAACAAAATGAATAGAATAACATATGTATTTTTTCCTCAATAATTTTAAAATTTTAAACTTAATATAGATTAAATTTACATCTTTGAAATGGATAGTTTTTAATTTTAATTTAAAATTTTATCGTACAATTTAATCCTTATTAGTTAGAATAAATTCTATTTTAGTATAAACCTAACTTTAAAGTATTTAATAGTTATTATAACCTTACATCGTTGTCAAGTTTTTTGAATTCTCGTATACTTGTATTTTGATTGGTCCATTAATCTCATGTGACAGCGTTTTCCCTTACGAGGGGTGGTTGATTAATTTGAACCTTTTAAAACCTTTATTCTAAAATCTACATTCAACATTATCACTTGATAAGATACCAGAGGTGTTCAAACAAAATGGCTATTTTTGTAGTGATTTTATAACATATTTATGTTATAATTTTTAAATAAATAATTATATTCGCTCTACTCTGTATTGAGCACTCTTTTTTTTAATAGTAATTGTTAGTTATTTGAATTTATTCCGTATACACCAATCATATACTTGTATATATATATATATATATATATATATATATATATATATATATATATATATATATACAGGGAGATAGAAGAGAGAGAGAGAGAGAAAGAGAGAGAGAGCCTCGTTGTTGCACAATATGTAGACTTGTATGCAAGTCACAAGAGGGACTGAAGTGTTACATACGACACAAACAAAAACTGAATGAGGTTATCGCATCATCGTACATCGATACGAAATCGACGGCTCAGTCCATCATATATATATATATATATATATATATATATATATATATATATATATGAAGAAGTATACTTTTAAGGCGTGCTATATTTATGGGATAAAGTGCTCAATATCAGATATAGAGCGTAGGTAAATATAAATATAGAAGAGTGAACAGTGAAGTCAAAACTCAGAGGCGACAGGATGTTTCATGCTAGATGCAATCGGCGGGTTGCCTGACAATTTCGTCCAGCATGGACAGCCTGTCGCCTCTGAGTGTTGACTTCAATTTTCACTTATATATATATATATATATATATATATATATATATATATATATATATTAAAAACATCCTACTGCGTCTCACACATATTTGAATATTATCTGTTACACCATTACACGTATCTAAGCAATAAGAATTAACCAAAAACAACATACCATTAATCTCCGTGTCTATGACTTTTATCATGTATGTAGAGAGAGAGGGAGGGAGAGAGAGAGAGAGAGAGAGATGTAGTTATACATTGATATATACAAGTTCCGATATATTTATTATGTATATACTCAGCTCAGCTCTGATTCAAGATCTTATTAATGGTGTACCCAGTGAAATTCGAACTCGTTTCGCTAGTGAATACAAGCCTATGACTCTGCGACAGGCGTACACATCTGTATATTCCTATATTTATAACTGGAGCATTTTTTTTTAAAGTGTTGCTGCGTATCATGTAATCGTGCACAAAAAAGGGCGAACTCACGACACGCCTGGATGACTCTCATACGCCTAAGCTCACGCATGCGCACACATCCCATTTTCTTTTCTTAACAGCCAATCAACAAGCGCAATATTTGACTACAACAATGGAGGCAGGCAAGCAAGAAATTTGTTCGTAGAAGAACGAGTGCAAGTATTTTCACGGACGAACGCGTGAACAAGACGCATCTTTTAGTTTTGCTAAGATATGAGAAGAAAAACGAGAATTCATGGCCCGTAATGATAGATAGACCTCTGTAATAACATAATTAGGGTAACATTTTTGCTATAAATTTGTAAGAAGCGGGATTTTGTATGTGGTGGTGAAAAGCAGTGGGGGAATTTGGGCAGAAAATGGACAAAAAGAGAGAAAAAAGGTGAAAAAATAGAATGGGAGAGTGTGTGTGTGTGAGAGAGATTGAGTGAGAAAGAGAAAAGGTGCAGGGTGGGTGGAAAAAGTGGAAGAAAGATGCACTGAGAATGTGTGTGAGAGAGATGTGGTGAGAGAAAAGGTTAGAAAGAGATAAGCTTCAAATGAGAGAGGGAGAGAGAGAGGGAGAATGTTAGATACAGTGAAAGTGCTGAAGGAGGAGTGGGAGGAGAAGAAATTGATGCAGAAAGAGAGGGGAAGGAATAAATTATGAGATTGTGTTGGGAGAAAACGAGAGAAGAGAATGGAATGGAAGGTGAAAGAAAGTGAGAATGAGAGTGGGAGAGAGAAGTAGTGAGATGAAAAGTGTAAGAAATGAGTAAAGGAATCAGGGAGAAAAAGTGAGGAAGAGGCGGAGATAGGGCGAGGAGGGAATGAGAGAAAAGGAAAGTGTGTCTGTCTATAAATGAGAGTAAGGTCAGATAGTGAGACATATGAATCGAGAAAGAGCGCGAGAAATCTGGAAGAAAGAAGAAGCGAGTTAGAGGGAGGAAGGAAGGGAGGGAGGGGAGAGAGAGAGAGAGAGAGAGAGAGAGAGAGAGAGGGGAAGAAATTGTGATAGAAAGAAAAAAGAAATTGGGATAGCTAGCTCGCTAGATAGATGTGAATAGAAATAAATAAATTGGGATAGATAGATAGATAGATAGATAGATAGATAGATAGATAGATAGATAGATAGATAGATAGATATATGTGAATAGAACGAGATGGGAATAAATAAATTGGGATAGATAGATAGATAGATAGATAGATAGATAGATAGATAGATGAAAGGAGTAGCGTAAAACAGAAGTATAGATAGATAGATGAAGAGAATTGAGTTAAGCAGAAGGATAGATAGATAGATAGATAGATAGATAGATAGATAGATAGATAGATAGATAGAAATTTACTGAGGTAGATGGGCAGATAGAAAGAGAACGAACAAAGAAAAGGCGACTGAAGAAGATGAGAAAAAAGAATTAAATAAACAAATAAAAAATGGAGACGCTAAGAAGAAAGAAAAAAAAATAAGTAAAAGAAAAAAAAAGAAACGAATAAAAACTCCCGAAATAAGGAAGAAATGGTAAGTAAATATAAACACAAAAACAAGAAAAAATGAATAAAATATAAATTAAAAAGAAAAAGAATAATCAAAGAAAAAAGAAAGTTTCAGAAAGAAAAAAAGAAAGAAAGAAAGAAAGAAAGAAAAACGAAAAGGAAAAAAGAAGGAAAAACGAAAAGGAAAAAGAAGAAAAAAAAGAAAGAAAAAAGGAAGAAGAAAAGAAATAAAGAAGAAAGAAAGAAGTAAAGAAAGAAAAATAAAGAAAAAAGAAAGAATGAAAGAAAGAAAGAAAGAAGAAAAGAAGGAAGAAAGAAAAAAAAGGAAAGAAAGAAGAAAGAGAATAAAAGAAAGAAAAAAGAAAGAAAAAGAAAGATGAAAAAAAAAAAAAAAAAAGAAGGAAAAGACAGTAAGAAAAAAAAAAAGAAAAAAAAAGAAAGATGAAAAATAAAGAAAAAAAAAAGGAAAAAGACAGAAAGAAAGAAAAAAAAAAAAAAAAGAAAGATGAAAAATAAAAGAAAAAAATGAAGGAAAAAGACAGAAAGAAAGAAAAAAGAAAGAAAAAGAAAGATGAAAAATAAAGAAAAAAAAAAGGAAAAAGACAGAAAGAAAGAAAAAAGAAAGAAAAAGAAAGATGAAAAATAAAGAAAAAAATGAAGGAAAAAGACAGAAAGAAAGAAAAAAGAAAGAAAAAGAAAGATGAAAAATAAAGAAAAAAAGAAGGAAAAAGACAGAAAGAAAGAAAAAAGAAAGAAAAAGAAAGATGAAAAAATAAAAGAAAAAAATGAAGGAAAAAGACAGAAAGAAAGAAAAAAGAAAAGAAAAAGAAAGATGAAAAATAAAGAAAAAAGAAGGAAAAAGACAGAAAGAAAAAAAAAAAAGAAAGAAAAAGAAAGATGAAAAAAATAAAAAAAAAAATGAAGGAAAAAGACAGAAAGAAAGAAAAAAAGAAAGAAAAGAAAGATGAAAAATAAAGAAAAAAAAAAGAAGGAAAAAAGACAGAAAGAAAGAAAAAAAAAAAAAAAGAAAGATGAAAAATAAAGAAAAAATGAAGGAAAAAGACAGAAAGAAAGAAAAAGAAAAGAAAAAGAAAGATGAAAAATAAAAGAAAAAAGAAGGGAAAAGACAGAAAGAAAGAAAAAAGAAAAGAAAAGAAAGATGAAAAATAAAAGAAAAAAATGAAGGAAAAAGACAGAAAGAAAGAAAAAGAAAGAAAAAGAAAGATGAAAAAAAAAAAAAAAAAAAGGAAAGACAGAAAGAAAGAAAAAAAAAGAAAAAAAGAAAGATGAAAAATAAAGAAAAAAGAAGGAAAAGACAGAAATAAAGAAAAAAGAAAGAAAAGAAAGATGAAAAATAAAAAAAAAAAAGAAGGAAAAAGACAGAAAGAAAGAAAAAAGAAAGAAAAAGAAAGATGAAAATAAAATAAAAAAGAAAAAAAACAGAAAGAAAAAGAAAAAAAAAAAAAGAAAAAGAAAGATGAAAAATAAAGAAAAAAGAAGGAAAAAACAGAAAGAAAGAAAAAAAAAAGAAAAAGAAAAGAAAGAAAAATAAAGAAAAAAAAAGGAAAAAGACAGAAAGAAAGAGAAAAGAAAGAAAAAGAAAGATGAAAAATAAAGAAAAAAAGAAGGAAAAAGACAGAAAGAAAGAAAAAAGAAAGGAAGAAAAAGACAGAAAGAAAATAGAAGTAAAGAGTAAATAGAAAAAATAAATTGAAAGTGAAGAAATAAATGAGAATTTCTGCAAAAACGTTACCCGGTAAAATTATTTAAAGATTTAGAAGACACAAGAAGTTAAGCGTGAGTCAGGTGTGGAAAAAAAATAACATTTGTTCTCGTCGCTTCGTATATCACTGTCCATAATATATCGGTATTTATTTCACTTCAGTTCCGCCTTTCTGTAGGTCGACCTAATGGCTGAGATAGTTGTATATTTCTATATAACGCCATATTTACTCATTATTCATCTTATCATGAAATAAAATTTTTAGGTTTTGGTTTACAGGTTGATTGTTATATTTATTGACAATATTTTACATGTATTTACAACATAAATCGTCGGCCTTTGCTTTCACCATGGCCCTTAATCTCTTCTCATTTGAAATGAATAACTACTTCTTCGCTGGAATTGTACCACGACGTCATAAGAGCTTATTTCAAGTCTGACACACGAGATACGTAAAACGTCACCCTCCAATATGAGCTGTACCGCAATGTCTATAGGATTAATATCAGAGCCTGATGGAGGCTAAATTGACATGTCAAAATATCTCTTGCATCAGTTTTGCATCAAATTTGCCGCGTATTCAGGAGCTACGTCTCGAACGACTTTCAACTGTGGCTGGCAACCAGGGTAACACGTCTCACTCTAACATTTGCTGGTAAACTCTGTTATTCACTTTCACCCCTTCTTCAATGAACCCCAAGGGCGATTTCAAACTATTAGAAATAACAGCAACCCAAACCATGATAGCAGTTGGATTCTGTCTCTTGAAATGTGTTGTGACACCTTCGGGAATGTTTCTTGGTGAAGTGTCGTAAAGCCTGTTACTTTGGTAGTCTCGTCCAACAAGAGAATGTGTCTGTGGCACTCGGCATTTCCTTCAACTTTCTCTTCCCTCTGTCAAGCCATTTTTATTTGGAGGCAGTTGAGAGCAGCGTCACCGTTGATTCTTGGGTGGTTTTAGCCCTGAATACTCTTTCCCAGTCCTTCTTAACGACCTATCCGAAGTATGCAGCTCTTTTTCGATCTTTCTCATGTTTTTTTCGAGGATTTCTCTTCATCCTCTTCTTGACCCCATCAATGGCTCTCCTGGCAGGAACTGAACGGTTCCTTCCTGGAAATGGATCGGGTGAGGTTGCTTGATCCCCTTGAAACTTTTTGCCCAAATTAAAAAAAATATTTATCTATAAATCTTCATCTGCTTCATCACAACACAATTCTTAATGCCAGCCATTTTCAGACAACTAGTAAAGCAAAAGAACGATTGGAAGAATTATGTAAATTTTGAAACTAGTTTTACAAGTAGTTATGTTTCAATTTATGTTTAAAAGATGGAGAAATATCCGTGCCGTACCCTGTACTTGCAAATAATACTTACTTCTTTCTTTCTTTCTTTCTTTCTTTCTCAGTCTGTTCATATCTATCTATCTATCTATCTATCTATCTATCTATCTATCTCTCTATTTAGAAAAAAATTTGACTAACTGGTAAATATCTATGTCTTTTTATATCTATCTATCTATCTATCTATCTATCTATCAAGAAAAATATGACTAACTGGTAAATATCTATGTCTGTTTATATCTATCTATCTATCTATCTATCTATCTATCTATTATAACATATCTATCTAACTATTTAGAAAAATATGACTAACTGGTAAATATCTATGTCTGTTTATATCTATCTGTCTGTCTGTCTGTCTATCTATCTATCTATCTATGTAGAAAAATATGACATACAGGAAAATATCTAAATCTGTTTATATCTATCTATCTATCTATCTATCTAGAAAAATATGACAAACTGTTAAATATCTATGTCCCTTCATATCTATCTATCTATCTAGAAAAAATCTGACAAACTGGTAAATATCTGTCTGTTTATATCTATCTATCTATCTATCTATCTATCTATCTATCTATCTATCTAGAGAAATATGGCATACAGGAAAATATCTAAGTCTGTTTATATCTATCTATCTATCTATCTATCTATTTAGAAAAATATGACAAACTGGTAAATATCTATGTCCGTTCATATCTATCTATCTATCTATCTATCTAGAAAATATGACAAACTGGAACATTTCTAAGTCTGTTCATATCTATCTATCTCACACTGTTCATATTTACCCGTCTGTGTGTATGTATGTCTATCTCAGTCATTTTACATCTGTCACATTCTTTTTCTATCAGCATCTCAATCTATTTACGTCAATTCATATTTATCACAGCCCTCAATTTTGTACATCTTGACATTTTTTGATATTTATCGCACTTCGTAGCTGAATACTTACTAATATAATTCTCTCACTAGATTTCTTTTAAAAATCTGCGTAGTTTGGCACTAACTCAAAAATACTATTCTCTGTAATCCCGAAGGTTAAATTAAAACTCCTGGATTTCTTCCAACCATTTCCTATAATATATTCTCATTTTTTTTATCCTCTCTCATTTATTATTTGTGATTTATTAACGTTTCTCACCGGTCTGCTTTTTTTTTATCTTATTTGACGGATTAGAATGAAAGAGTTTTTTATTGAATTAAAATAGCTCCGTTTTTGAGAGATTTAAGTACAGTTTTTTGTTTTTTTTTAAGAATTCAAATACTACGGTTTATAGGGGGATAAAAGCAATTACGATTTTAAGGATTATATTAACAAATATATTTTGAAATTAGAATACCACGGATTTAAGATCTAAGAAGTCACGTTTTCCGGGATTGAAATAAGTTTTTATCGGGTAGGTTAAAATATTTGTTCTACAGATAACAATAGAAAATAGACGTTACAAGATCCTGGTTCTAAAGGAATATGATGGCATTGCTTCAGTCAGTTATGATCTTGGATTGAGGAATCGGAGAGCCGAGTTCGAATTCCAGTTGAATCCATTACATTCACTTACGTGCTAATACCCTTGGGAAAGGTATGAATAATTTTCTTCTTCCCCCAGCTATGGGTAAATAGCAGGACAGACCGGGTTCTATAGACTTGGATGGCAACCGTAGAAAGAAATGGCAACTTACTGCGGGAAAAAATCTGCCTCGTCAGTCATGTACCAGAAGATACATGCTCACCTAAGCATGTATCACGCATGGCGCACAATTGACTTGATAAGTTATAATAGCAATTGCTTAGTTACGCGACGTTACAAAACATTGTGCACGCCCAAAGAGAACAATGAAAGAGATAATATAAAAACGTATTATTAAGAAAGACGAGGCTCCCATTAAGCATTTAAAAAAAAAACATCTTAGTTTGTCCTAAAGCCGAAATTCAGTTTCGTTGCTAGTGGTCTGTCAGAGACTCGTGGTAGCTATCAATGGAAGCCAGGTAAAAAAAAAAAAAGAAAGTTATTTTCTGGGTAGAGTTTACATCAGCACCTGACTTAAAGAGAAACTTTCTTTAGCAGGCACTTATCCACCAAAAAAAAAAAATGGAAGAAAAAAAGAACATGGATAATTTTCTGCCATATGTTCGGTATTATTTAGACTTATTTATTTTCTTGAAGCTAAGCCATTTTTTTTTAAAAGACAGACTCTCTTAAACACAACAAAGGAGGTACACTTCATTATAGTCGCTGTCAAAAGCACTTTAAGTCTGAAGCTTGATATTCAGACGTTTTTATGCATTTATTTTAGAAGTGACACATGAAAGTCTGGGAGGTTATAATGCATATTATTCGATTATATTCCTTATTCGCTATTCACTTATTCCTATATAAACAGTTATGTAATTATTTACTAAGAATATACTGGTCTAGATGGTTACTTTGCAGTGAACGAAATCATTACAATAGTGATAGTTACTGAATCTAGGGAAACTATATATATATATATATATATATAAATATAATAATATAAATATAAGTAATTATTGCCTGGGTCTTTAGGTTCATGGACATTGAGATCTACCTGCATTTATCCTATTTTAAATTTATATATATATATATATATATATATATATATATATATATATGTTAAGAAATGGACGAGGTCCGACAATTTATTTATTAAAGACATTTTTATTTATGTTTAACGTTGTTATTTTATAGATACAAGTATTTAAGCAAATGCTCTGTTTATGATAAACAGTATTAAATAACATTTACCGGCCTGAATGTCCGAGAAATTTTCTTAACATATGACGTCATTTGTTTACATTCGATACGCCAGAGCAGTTATGAATGTACGAGATTCATGGAAGATTGTAGTTTATAACAGTAAATTCGACCTTGTCTACCATAAGGTTCATGGTGGCCGAGTGGTCAAGGCACGTCAGCGTATATGACGGTTCCGTATAGGATGCAGGTTCGAATCCTGTCTGTGAACGAATATTTTCTATGAAAATTTCTCGGACATTCAGGCCGGTAAATGTTATTTAATACTGTTTATCATAAACAGAGCATTTGCTTAAATACTTGTATCTATAAAATAACAACGTTAAACATAAATAAAAATGTCTTTAATAAATATATATATATATAAAAAAAGTTGCAAATTAAAAAAAAATAATAATGTTATATTTTATGAAAGTATTTATTTATTTATATATATATTTGATATTTCAGATTGTCCTCAATCTTTCATCAGAAATAACTGTTTGTTACAAATGAATTAAAATTACTGTTTGTTAGCAAGTAGCGTCCGTCGCGAGACGCGGACGTCACGTGATATGGAACGTCACTGTGTTCGAATATTCCTAACTTAAATCTAACTGTAATAAGTATTTTAGATGTTGTTTAAAAAAATAAAAAAAAATTTAACTATATCAAAAAAAATTGCTTAACTATTGAAATATTTATCAAGATTTAAAATACCTAAGTCTTTATTTAACCCTAGTTTATGTGTATTTAATTTTAAAATCCAATTTTTTTTTTTTCTGCGTGTGTATTATAATGTATAGTGTATTATTATGTGTAATTATATATATATATATATATATATATATATACATATACATACAGGGTGAAACGGGTAAATTGTCAACATTTTCTTTTATTAATTTCGCACGTGCGCATTGTTTCTGATTTGTCAACTGCACAGTATAGGAGCGTCAGTTGTGACAGAAAGAGCATCTTGGCGTAATTCACTCCGACAAAAATTTGGATACGGCGTGCTGTACTGCTTGGCATTCGCGCCGAAACCTCCAATATGAATGTTTCAGTGGGTTTGGGTGTCAATCTGAGGACAGTGTAGGGGATTCGGAAAGAGTTGGATGAGTCTAATGGTGATCACGAAGCTATGACAGCTCGGATGACTCATTTTTATCGTTCTGATAAGAAAAGAACTACCGAATTTGTTGGTGAGGACCTCAGATTCAACACAGACACATACATCTTGTGCCTTGGAGAGGTAGTACAATCTTGATTCAAGAAGGTGGCTGCTGGAAGTGCATATATCTGGCAACAGGACTCTGCACAATGACACACAAACTGTCAAATAATTTTTGCGACAATATCATCCCTTACAACTGGCTACCTAACTTCCCAGACGGCACCCACCATATGGGACTCATTTGAACGAGAGATCAACAAAACTCCTATTAATGAACAGTAGGCAAGGATGATGGCAGCATTCATTAACTTAAACAAGAAGACCACCCAGAAGAGTTGCAGGAGATTCTGAAGTTGAAACAAATAGCGATTTTGTTGAATAGATTTACTCTTTAGTATATCAAAATATTTGATGTACTTTTGGTAAGTATGTCTTTTAAAATGAGCTGTTAGTATTATTTTCATTTCTGCGTAATATAGACGACAATTCATCCATCGCACCCTGTATATATAACTACACTTGTCCCCATTAATCAGCCGAGAGACACCTCTTTGCCTTCCATCAATTGCTGTTGCTATTAGATTGCGAGCTGCTGCTACTACATATATTCTTTACAGCCAATCCTCTGTACCGGAGCCTAAGCTCACTGCACTAGTTTAATAGCCATGTGTTTATAATTCCTTAATTCTGGATCAACAGAGCGAATAAAAGACGAAAAATGTTCCTTATTTACTTTATCTTTCATTTCGGTTTAATTTGAAGGAGATGTAGTAGTAATCGCTGTTTTTTGGAGAATGTGTGCGAGCGAGACACACAGACACACACACACACACACACACACACATATATATATATATATAGGAGAGAGAGACAAACAGATAGAGACAGAGAGAGAGATAGACAGATAGAGAGAGAGATAGACACAGAGAGAGAGATAGAGAGAGAGAGAGAGAGAGAGAGAGAGAGGCAGAGAGTTAGATCAGGTGCTAGAATATTTGGCAATTACTATCTTCTCGGCTACTATCTTCTTCCTCTCGGATTAAAGAATCTGGGAGCCGTCTTCGAATTCCAGTCGAATCTATTACATTCACTTACGTGACAATACCCTTAAGAAAGGTATGGATCCTCCTCTCTCCCCAGCTATGGGAAAATAGCAGGACAGACCGGGTTCTATATCCTTGAATGGCAACTGGTCTACCCCAGAAAGAATTGGCAACCTAATATGGAGAAAAAAAAATCTGCCTCGTCAGTCATGTATCAAAAGATACAGGATCGCCTAAGCGTGTATCACGCAGGGCGCATTACTGACTGACTATCTTCTCGTGAGGTTATCATTGGTTTGTATCTTTATCGGACTGAGATTCTTATTCAAGTCTCCCTGCGGAAACCCGTAATCTGGTTGAGTCAGGCTCGGGCGAGAATCAGAGTTCTTGACCTCTCTCCTGACGCAGCCGAATTGACATCGTCAATCGATCACTTTCACGATTTTACATCGAAGCCGTTCCAACCACTCCTTCTTTGTTCGAATTTTTGAGAACTAAAGTTCCGAGCAGCCCGATAGGATCTTGAATTAAAGACACTATCTGAGTCATATACTTTTTATACCCATGCTGAGATTTTTTTTATTTTGCTTAGGAAAAGAAGTAAAATTGTTTTTATAATTTTCATTATAATTCTTATTTTATCCTGTCTAGCCTACGCTTCATATAACACTTGGTATGTTGGGGAGGTACGTGATAGCGTAACGGCAAAAAAGGGATCAGCATAGCTCAAATGTTTTTTGGAAGATGCTTTTGTTTAATCAGAGCTAAGTGGACTTGAAGCAACAAAAATCTGGCTCTACTGAAGGATGTTGAGGATAGAATGGACCGAACATGAGATCAAGTTCTAGCAACAATGGCAGTCTCCTTCGGGGAGGTAAACCGGCCTTGAACCCGTTTATACGGGTTCAATGGGTATATTTTTGGCCGAGCCCACGGGCTCGGAATGCCCACGTTAAAAAGGCCTTGTGCCACAAGACACCCTCGTGGGGGGGGGGGTGACTCAATATAAATATCGTGACAAAGGCAACTTATAGGACACTTATACTTAACAACAGGAAGAGAAAGTTGAAATTCATAGGGCATATAAATGAGGAAAGAGGACTTGGAGAATTTGATATTCGCAGGACATATTGAAGGTCATAGAGAAAGCAACGCATAACTTGATGGAATAGATGGTGGAGCGGGATTTGGGATATCTAGTAAAACAGGCAACAAATATTAAGAACTAAGAATAGGAAATTGTGGAGAGCCATGATCGCTAACGTCCTGAAAGGACACGGCACAAAGAAGAAGAAAAGTAGCAATCCATATCCGCTTGTTCTATCTAATTGCAAGACATGGGTTGTCTATGGTGTGGCACAATGGTTAACTTCGAAGAAAATGGATGAGAATGTTGGCCAATCATTGTCATAACTTTTTATCGGCCCAAGATAAATGTTTATGACAGTAAAACAAGAGCTGAGTTTCCGAGCGAATCATTAGCGAGGAAATCAAATTTGAGTTGGTCAGTGATAATTATTACGAAAGACATCTTCGAAGAAACGATGAAAAAAATATTATCCTGATCATTATCGGTAATGCCTTGTCTGTCTTTGAGTTCATTCGTTCACCTGGAGTCATTATTGTGTTCTTTAATTCCAATAGAAAAGTAACGGTTTCCTCATTGTGAATAGTGGTGATTTTGTATACAGCTAATAGCAGGCCTACAAGCGACTTCAACTGTCGAAGTTTTAAGACGATCACACATTATCAGCTTTTTTTGTGGGAAAGAAAATGTTGGTATAAATGATGTCAGAGTTAATGGTAGATGTACGGGTGGTGTATTGAATAACAGCTTGGAAGGAGAAATCTGAAAAAAAGCGTTCAATTTCCAGTCGGGTAAGTTATAGCCAAATATCCCTACAAAAGGTATGAATTCATCTGCTCTCAGCGCAGCCATGAGTTAAATAGTTGGACTTCTATCTGGGAAAAAACATGATTATTTTCCAAAATTGTTAATGCAATCTCTTCTGCCTTGTTGGATACCTAGTCACCGGGAAGGCTCTAGAAGTTAACCCGGGGGGGGATTCAGTGTAGGAGCCCCGAAGGCAGTCCGTCGCTGATTTTAGCCTCGTCCTGGCAGCTCCTGCGACGCCGATGGTGACAAACTGTAACGGCTCTGCTGTTCCTTGGGATCCATCGGTGATATGGGTAACATTGTCCTCCATATCATCGTGCCCACGCTTGTTTCTACCCTTACGCCTGATGTTCCCGAGAAGCAGATGGGTAGGATCAAATTCTTGGTCATTGATGACCTGCAGGCCCATATATATATATATATATATATATATATATATATATATATATATATATATATATATATATATATATATATATATGCACTGAGACCTCACTTTTATTTTATATTTTAAGCTTTTAGCTTATTTTAAGGTTTAGCTTTTATTCTTACTATTGTATATAATGAGAAATGACGATATATGGCGTATGCAGAAGTGTTTAAACATTTTTAGAGAAAAGAAAACGATACGAACACAAGAAAAATGAAATAAAAAAACTTAATCGTAGTACCTTTCCGTCGTCTTTAACTAAAAAATTGCTGTCCAAATACACAATATGTATATATATATATATATATATATATATATATATATATATATATATATATATATATATATGAAACAGACCACTTTAAGGCCTTAAAATGGTCTGTTTTTTCTTTAAATTATTAGCTCTAATTTTACATTGATCACTCAGGCTCTCAGGACTACTCATACGGATTACCAAGTTTTTTCTTAATATATATATATATATATATATATATATATATATATATATATATATATATATATATATATATATATATATATATATATATATATATATATATATATATATATATATATATATATATATATATATATATATATATATATATATGATAGTTGAATATTTAAGCAGCAGTCCTTCGTTTATGCATGTTTCATTAAAAACGACAGACAAGGTACTACTGTTAAGCTTTAATTTTTCTTGTGTTCGAACAAGAGCTTTCTTTTCTGGACAAAGAGTGTGTAAAAACTGTCCAAATGTTTTATTGTTCTGACCACTTTCGGCTATACCTTTAGCCATTATCAAAGATGATTTGATTTTTTAGTGGTATATATATATATATATATATATATATATATATATATATATATATATATATATAAAGTTAGTTCCGCTCAATATATATATATATATATATATATATATATATATATATATATATATATATATATATTGAGCCGAACTAACTTAAACTTTATAAATGTCGACACAGCCTGTTTTTCACTGGTACTGTGATCGAATTCTAGTAAAAAAATTGGTTTGAATGCTGATTTTCTAGGCAGGAAGATTGCCTTTAATTGTTTTGTCTTATGCAGTGTTCACCTATACTAAATAAATATTGATACTCCACGTTTATACGTGTCTAGAGCAAGGAAAAATGACACTATATCGCTGAAATAACTATGTATTTCCTAACAAAGATCGCCGTGCGATCAAACATTAAATATATTTGTCTCTTCGTAAATCGGTGCTGCACAATCTTCTTAGCTTTTTGTCCTTGTGATTTACGATGTCAAAATTTTAAAATATAGATAGGTCTGTCTCGTCTCTAAGATATCTGCCAGCGAAATGTCATAATTTAACTTTTTTTATTTATTTAGCATGGTGTTGTGACCAAGTAATTGGTTAAGTAATAGCAAAAACCAGGTTTGCAGATATATCGTATATTAAACAGTAAATACACCAGAAGAGTATCGAATGAACTAGCGCTCAATCTATTCGCTGTTTACTGTTCACCGAACCTTCTCTCCTACTCAACATATAGTAGGCGGAAGTGTCTAACATAAACTTTTAGAGGGAGAACACCACAACACATGGTAACTTCATTTAGAAGTTGTGCCAGACTTAAATAAACTTTGTGGATATCGCTATCTAAGGGTATAATATTGCTAGGATCTGTTGCCGGGATGGAAAAATGACGAAGGGACGGGCTGTGAGGTATGTGTCTAAAAAAAAATATTTCTGGATGTTAGGAATGCGGAACACTCGCAGGACGTCGGGGTTTACAAGCGGGATCAATTTATTTCGTACGACCTGTTTCTGTTCATATTCGCCTTCATTGACATGAGGTTTGCAAAAGAACTTCAGCTCGTGAGAAAAATTACAAGTCTGCAAGGTTTGATAAAATTCTGGTTTAAAATAATTCATGTGCCCCAATCATACGCCGTTGTCGGTTTACTGAAAGGGGATACGATAAAAAAAAAGGGTTTGATTTTTTTTTTCTCAACAAAGTTGTAATCCGAGTATAATTTTAGAGAGATGTTTTTTTTTTGTTGTAATTCATTCCACGTGTAACGAAAAAGATTTATTCTATCAGGATTTATAATACTTTTTTAGCATTCAATCATGTATTTCTGAAAATTCTCTCAGATTTATTGGAATTTAGGACTAGCTGCTCTTACTTTTATACAGGGTGCAGCAAAAGTAATGCCCCATTTTAATTATTAACTTTTACTGAATAAAAATAACAACAAAATTGCATAGCATATGTAAAACGAAGAAAAGATAGTGAGATGAGATGACAAGTTTTCTCATTACTTCAAACAAAAGGTTAGGAAGGAAACCCCCATCAATACAGGAAAGAGCAGTAGACTTGAGAGATCTATTTTCTGAAAAATTTGTTTTAATAGATGGATGCTGAATGTTTGGTTATATATAAATATACAGAGCGCGGCAAAAGTAACGCCATTTTTGTTTTATTAACTTTTATTGAACTAAAAATAAATTACAACAGTTTAAGATGGCTTATGATTAACTATGGCTTCCGCGTTCGGAAACAAATCTTAATTTTAAGCTGAGGTGGATAGGACGACATGTAGCAAATTGAGCGGCCATCATCATCACCAAAACTAAAACCAATTGACTTTTTTTCTTGTGGAGCGAACTGTAAGATCTTGTTTACAGGCTCAAGGTGAAAACTGTTGCTGAATTAAAACAAGCAATTTCTGATAAATTTATAATCTAGAAATGTACCAAATGGTTTGTAGATGTGTTGCTGATATGGTTCAGCGTTGTAATGAATATGAAGGCGAAAATTTTAAACATTTTAAATGGTTTGGTAATCATAAGAAATCATGTTTTCTGGATGTGATAATACTTATAGATTTTCTGAAACTATTGTAGTTTATTTTTGATGAATAAAAGTTAATAAATACAAAAGAGCGTTACTTTTGCAACACCCTGTATAATATTGCAATTATTATATACTGAAACATTTTATAATTATCATATAAATATAATTCTATCGTGGAAACATTGGTTGATTAATACGCATGTCATTGTGGAAAAAATGTTTTGGATCTCCCAAAGTGTATGTCACATGCTCGTTGTACTACCCAAGATGTCGTATTGTCTAGAATGAACTTTACTTTCAGAATCTTCCGATTCACGAAAGAAATGCAACACGTTTTGATATTTGATTGTTTTAATAAATAATTATTTGACACCGTTACAAAGTTCCGATAAGATTTGTTTCCTCAAAATTTGAACAGAAATTCTTTTTATATCACCGACATCAATCATTCAATGGCTGGTTGACTATTATACTTTTTTGCTTAACCAAAAGAGAAAGGTCAACACAGGCGAATATATATATATATATATATATATATATATATATATATATATATATATATATATATATATATATATATATTCATGAATTATTCACACAAAAACAAATGCAAAGGTTAATGATTTAATTGGCGAGAAATCCATCGTCGCAAACAATTCAAATAATATACAAAAACCTCCGAACCCGTTATGAATGAAAAGATCCTTGTTTCTATAAATTTCTGCCGCATTAGTTCTTATTTTAACTACATTCGGAGGTTTTTGTATATGTTGTAAATTGATTGCACGTTTATCGAAATATATATATATATATATATATATATATATATATATAGAGAGAGAGAGAGAGAGAGAGATTTAATATAAGTAAAAGGTTTGCCACGTAGCTGATTGATGTCACCTTCAGCATCACGACTCCAAAGTTTTGTAGACGGACTTGTTTGTCCACTCGTCAGGGGGGGGGTATCAGCAATTAACTGCTCATACTTCTCAATTTTTCTTTTATTTATATTCTCTTATCATTAGTGCAAGTTTTTTTTGTAGTGTGTGTGTGTGTGCGTGCGTGTATGTGTTCGTATATATATATATATATATATATATATATATATATATATATATATATATATATATATATATAAATGACTTAATTAATAAATAAAAGAGTGTTACTTTTGCCGTACCCCTTATTTTAATCTTTTATGTTCTTTTCGTTGTTCTGATCTCCAGCCTTCTATTATTTCAATTTCTGAGACGATTGTGCGATTGTGTCTATTATACGGGGGTCATTCAATAAATAAGGTGAATTTTTCGGCATAAGGACTTCTAATACAGATAGAAGCTTACTTTAAAAAAAAAAAAATTTGTTTTACTTCTTTTTAACGTGGATTTAATTTCTTTTGCAGATTTTAAAAAAAAAACTTTCAGAGTTTTGGCGATTAACAAAGATGGCCGACCAAGAAGCATGCTCCAAGATTGAACAACGGTCAGTTATCAAATTCTTGTTTGCTGAAGGATGCAAACCAGTTGAAATTCATAGGAGAATGTCAACTGTGTATGGTGCCACATATTTCAGCCAAAAAATGTCTACAAGTGGGCTAAATTGTTTAAAGAAGGACGGAGTAGTGTTGAGGATGAAGACAGGCCTGGGAGGCCTACAGAAGTGAGTTCTCCTGAGGTCATCGAATCAGTCAATGACCTCATTCTCTCTAACAGAAGAACTACTGTGAACTGCTGAGGCAGGTCAAGAAAGACATAAAGAACAAACGCAAGGGTCATCAGTCAGAAGGAGTCATCTTGCATGATGACAACGAGCTGGGCTGGGAACTTCTCCCTTATCCCCCTTACAGCCCAGACCTTGCCCCTTCAGACTTTCACGTGTTTGGCCCCTTGAAAGCGTTCACGAGTGAGCACGAAGTTTAAAAGTGATGATGAAGTCAAAAGTGTTGTGAGCGACTGGCTGAGACACCAGTCCAAAGTTTTTTACGCTGAGGGAATACGGAAGCTTGTTCACAGATGGGAAAAGTGTGTGACATTGCTGGGAGACTACGTTGAAAAACAAAAAAAAAGTAAGCTTCTATCTGTATTAGAAGTCCTTATACCGAAAAATCACCTTATTTATTGAATGACCCTCGTATATTGATTTTTTCCGACTATTCGCCTTGTTTTATTTATTTATTCCCAGAACTTTCTTGGAATTTCAAACGGAGCACATTACTCCACATTTTTTAAGGTTTTATTTATCTCGAGGTATGACATTTTCAGAACACGTAACTGCCAGTTTTTATAACACTCTGGCGCGCCATTGGGATATATTCACTCAGTGGTTAGAGACTTAACATTCCGAAGACGAGACCCGCGTTCAAATTCAACAAGGGTCGATTTCTGAAAGAGGCAACCTTTTGATACTGCCGAATTAGGAAACGAAGCCAGCGTGCGGATCAGCTGAGAAGTTTCTGAAGACGATGCCACGGTTTGGTCGATAAAACTGTTCGGAATCTGCGGTAGTTTTTCTAACAGTAAGTTATAAATCATCGTGTCGTTCGATTCACACTCCTACTCGGTCTTTTGAACAGGCCTAGAGGTTTATCCCTTGTTTCCTGTTTAGGATTGGGTTTCCGGATCCTTCTAATGTCTACTTCAGCTCTGTACATCAAAAGTCTCCCGGTAAGTTCTGAAATGTTATTTACTAATTCTTTATTTCATTTTCTTCTTTCCAATAGTAGTATATAGGTTCGGCCATCATTCGGTTCACGCCCCTCCTCAGTCTTTCGAGTAGGAGTAGAGGTTTGTCCCTTCTTTCTTGCTTGGGATTGGATTTCGGGTCCTTTCTCAAGTCTTCTTCAACTCTATACTTCTAACATCTCCGCCTAAACTCTAAAATGTTACTTACTATTTATTTTTCCCCAGGAGGAGTAGATAGGACCTCTTATCGCCCGTTTCACACTCCTCATCAGTTTTTTGAAGGGGAGTAAAGATTTATCCCTTGTTTCCTGTTTAGGATTGAATTTCCGATATTTTGTAATGTCTACTTCAACTCTATACTTCTAACATCTCCGCGTAAACTCTAAAATATTACTTACTATTTATTTATTTTTCCCAGGTGGATTAGATAGGACCGCTTATCGCCCGTTTCACACACCTCCTCAGTTTTTTGAAGTGGGGAGAGGTTTATACCTTGTTTCCTGTTTAGTATTGGATTTCCGTTTCCTTCTAAAGTCTACTTCAACTCTATACTTCTAACATCGCCTAAACTCTAAAACTTTATTTATATATTTTTCCTCAATAGGAGTATATAGGTTCGCTTATCGTCCGGTTCACCCTCCTCCCCGGTCTTTTGAATAGGGGTAGAGGTTTATCCTTTTTTCTTGTTCAGAATTAGGTTTCCGGTTCCTTTTTCACTCCCAGTAGCCCTTTGTATCTTAATGGCATTTTCGCTTTGCAAGTGGGTATTGATTAAAAAGCACACACATGCATACACAAACAGAATATATATACAGTGTAACCCGGATATAAAAGACCCGGATATAAGAGAAACCCGGATATAAGAGAGATTTTCTCTGGTCCCAAATTAGAGCCTGTGTTAATGTATATAAAATAGACCAAACCCGGATATAAGAGACTTCTTCTCCGGTCTCGACAACTCTCTTATATACGGGTTACACTGTACTAACAATGAATCTTTTGAAAATGGCGAATGAATTGTTCGAAAGAGCTCGGGCCTATAATCTTTCCAGGCAATTTCTGCACCCTCTTCGTTCTCATAAAAGAAACAAATGCGTATAAGTGAAGTAGATAAAACTCAATAAAAATTGTATAATTGCAACTTCTTCTGCATACTTATATAACTGCAGAATGGGGACAGAAAAGGATCGATATATATATATATATATATATATATATATATATATATATATATATAAAGGTAAAAGATGGCTAAAAGGAGGGAGATGGAATGGGGGTGAAGAACAGTAAGTGAGAAAAAAGGGAAGAGAGTGATGGAATGAGAAGACATAACGGTTAGGAATACAGAGAGAGAAAATTGGAAAGAGAGGAGAGAAAGAGAGATAGAGAGAGGAGAGAGTGAGTGAGAGAGAGAGAGAGAAAGGCAAATACATTTACATAAATATATATGTTTCATTTTTTTGTCTATGTTTCTGGGATGAGAAATTGCAACTCTTTACACTATTTACGTTGTTCGGGCTATTGTCCTCATTTTTATTGTCATATTCACGATGTTTCGGCCGTTGTACGCTCCGGACTTTTTCAGGTGAAATAAGTTGGAACTGAGATCTCCAGAAAAGGCATGGCACGCGAAACTAGAACAATCCACCCTGCTGGGCAAAATAAACTGTTCGTTTCGAAATTCTAACATATATCAAATTGAGGATGGCCGGAGAGTACAACGGTTGAAACGTCGTGAATATGGCGATAAGGATGAGGACAATAGTCCGAACAATTTAAATAGTGTAAATACAGGATGCGATGGGTAAATTGTTGCCATTTTATATTTTTAATTTCGCGCATGCCCGTTGTTTGTTTTTGATTTTTTTTACTGTACAGTAGGGTCAGTTGGGTACGGTCTGTGAGAAAAAGAGCATCATGACACAAATCACTCAGCCAGAATTTTGGAAATGGCATGCTGTACTGCTTGGAATTCGCACCGGAAGCTCCAATACAAACATTTCAGTGTGTTTGGGTGTCAAATTGAGGAGAGTGCAAAGGATTCAGAAGGAGTTAGTTGGATCCGTTAACATCATGGTGTTTGGAGTGGTCACGAGTGATGGCGACATTATGCCTCCATTCATCTTCCCACAGGGTCTCAAACGGAGGCCTACATTGCGTAGAGGAGATAGTACTGCCCTTGGTCAAAAGGTGGCAGCTGGAAGGCGCTACATCTGGCAACAAGATTTTGTACCATGTCACACAAGCCAGAGAACC
The DNA here is from genome assembly GCA_903632075.3 of Acanthosepion pharaonis. Taxonomy (NCBI): domain Eukaryota; kingdom Metazoa; phylum Mollusca; class Cephalopoda; order Sepiida; family Sepiidae; genus Acanthosepion; species Acanthosepion pharaonis. The sequence goes on along the minus strand of CAHIKZ030001111.1, from coordinate 313,661 downwards.
TAATCATGGCGACCATATCGCCCCTTACATCTGGCCACCTAACACTCCAGCCTGAACCCCTTTGATTATTTTGAGCGAGAGATCAACAAACCTCCTTGTAACACCAAAAATGAACTGAAGACAAGGATTATAACAGCATTCATCAACTTAAATAAGGAGACCGTCCAGAACAGTTGCAGGAGATTCCAAAGTCGTCTGGAGACTGTGGTTGAAGCCAATGGCGATTTTATTGAATAAATTTCCTCTTTAGTATTTCAAGATATTTTTGTGTAATTTTGGCAAATAGATCTGCTAAAAAAAGCGGTCAATGTTACTTTTAATTTTTTTTTTTGTGTGTGTGTGTGTGTGTGCGCGCGCGCGCGCGCGATTGAGACGACAATTTTTCCATCGCACCGTGTATGGATTTCATTTGTGATTTTTATAATCTTATAAGATCAGAGGTCAACATTCTCGAAATATTTATCTTACGGGTCTTTGCTTATTGCAGACACCCAGCTAAGAGCGACAAGCCTTTTTTTTCTTTCTAATTTTAAAAACCACTCACCAATGTCGGTTACATTGATTTTCAGACTTTATCTTTATTTCTTCCTGAAGTAAACTCGTGTATCTAATTTTAAACGTCTCACTCTTTTAATGTAGTTCCGACATTTCACTTCCCTATCTTAAAACAGAAATGCAAAAAAAAAACAAAAACCAAAAATAAAAAAAATAAAAGTATGAAAAAAAAAAACCAACAAGCTTAAATGTTTGAAATTGAAATCACGAAACAATTTCTATTTATTTATGTCGCAATATTCTTTTTATGCTTCCATTTTCCGACACAATTCAGTGTCATCCTTTAAGCTACAATGAAAATATCTGTTAAAAATCAAATTCTAAACTTTCCATTTTTATTTTCTAATCAATGGTGATAAACGTAATATTATATTTTGTTTTACCGATCAGTAATGTGTCTTTTTTTTTTTTAGTGGCACACCAGTTATTACTTAGAAAACAGAACCGATGATCCGAGTTCAAATCGCCGTCTAGCCTGCTTGCGTTCACTTTCACACTAATGCGAAAGACATTAATTCATTTCATCTCCTATAAGCTATGCGTTAAATATCAGGGTAGATTGAGCTAGGGTAGAGGCCAATCTAGGAGAAAGACTACTTTGAATTCAAAATCGTGCAGAAGTCAACAGCAATGTAACTCTTTTTACAATTACTCATAGATATTTCAACATAATAAGACAACTAGAGGTAAAATGCAATGTTGTTTACCAAGGTTTTGTTTACCATAACCAGCAGAACGTACCCCGATTACCATTTGGAAATATTAGAGTCATTAGGTCTAGGCAGCGTTCCTTTCATAAGCAGAATGGACACAAGGTCCAGTGGATAAAAGCGTTAGTTGGATCCAGTGATTTGACCCAAAGAGTTGTGAGTTCAATACCTGGCTACTGCAGTAAACAAAAACTTGGCGAGTTGAATTAAAGAGAGATACTGACACACCCAGAAGAGGCGTGATAGGTGGAACTAGAACAATCTATGCATGTGGACGAAATAAAGGGTTCAGTTCGAAATTCCAGTCATCTGAAGAAGGCCGGAGTGTACAACGGCCGAAATGTTGTCAATATGTCAATAAAGATCAGGACAACAGTCCGAACTCCGGAGTGACGTAGCCAAAATGTGGTACGTTCAGGTCACTATTGTCCCAGTTATGAGAGCGTTGGGATCTATACCAGCAAACTTAAAGTCCTGCATTAAAGATATCTTAATAAAACCAAGTATCCCATCTCTTCAGAAGTCTGCGTTGCCTGGCTCTGCAAATATTCTGCGCAAGGTGATATCCGAAAATAATGGTATGTCTTGTAGATAACATCTATAAAGCAAGATTTCCTGCTGAAAAACCGTGTGGAAGAGGAAAGTTGGATTTTTTTGGTTGGTTGTTGATCCAGTCGTCTAATGGTGTAACCTCATTAGTTCATTTTGTGATGTTAACGAACACTCGTTGCCACTTTTCTGATGTCAACGAATACTTGTTGCCACTTTCGTAATGCTCATTGTAGTAGAGACTTTGCAATCACTGATACAACAATAGTGACGTCGTTGAACAATGCTGGTGTCACAAGCCTTCGATTAACACTCGCACTAATAGTACTTGCTCGATAATATTCGCTGGAATAGTAATCCGTATAGTGATCCGAATAGAGAAATGATATAGTGAATAGTAAAGCGGCCCGAATAGTAAAAGAGGATAGAGTAGAAATAGCGATCCGAATAGTAATAGAGGATAAGAGTAGAAATGGCGATCCGAATAGTAATAGAGGATAGAGTAGAAATGGCGATCCGAATAGTAATAGAGGATAGAGTAGAAATAGCGATCCGAATAGTAATAGGGGATAAGAGTAGAAATGGGGATCCGAATAGTAATAGAGGATAGAGTAGGAATAGCGATCCGAATAATAATAGAGGATAGAGTAGAAATGGCGATCCAAATAGTAATAGGGGATAGACTAGGAATGGCGATCCGAATAGTAATAGAAGATAGAGTAGAAATAGCGATCCGAATAGTAATAGAGTAGAAATGGCGATCCGAATAGTAATAGAGGATAGAGTAGAAATGGCGATCCGAATAGTAATAGAGGATAGAGTAGAAATAGCGATCCGAATAGTAATAGAGGATAGAGTAGAAATAGCGATCCGAATAGTAATAGAAGATAGAGTAGAAATAGCGATCCGAATAGTAATAGAGTAGAAATGGCGATCCGAAATGGCGATCCGAATAATCCGAATAGTAATAGAGGATAGAGTAGAAATGGCGATCCGAATAGTAATAGAAGATAGAGAGAAATAGCGATCCGAATAGTAATAGGAAATAGCGAAATAGTAATCCGAATAGATAGAGTAGAAATGGCGATCCGAATAGTAATAGAGGATGAGTAGAAATAGCAATCCGAATAGTAATAGAGGATAGAGTAAAATAACAATCAATAGTAATAGAGTAGAAAAATGGCGATCCGAATAGTAATAGAGGATAGAGTAGAAATGGCGATCCGAATAAATAGAGGATAGAGTAGAAATGGCGATCCGAATAGTAATAGAGGATAGAGAAAATGGCGATCCGAATAATAATAGAGGATAGAATAGAAGTAGCGATCCGAATAGTAATAGAGGATAGAGTAGAAATAGCGATCCAAGTAGTAATAGAGGATAGAGTAGAAATAGCGATCCGAATAGTAATAGAGGATAGAGTAGAAATAGCGATCCGAATAGTAATAGAGGATAGAGTAGAAATGGCGATCCGAATAGTAATAGAGGATAGAGTAGAAATAGCGATCCGAATAGTAATAGAGGAGAGAGAAATAGCGATCCGAATAGTAATAGAAGGATAGAGTAGAAATGGCGATCCGAATAGTAATAGAGGATAGAAATGGCGATCCGAATAGTAATAGAAGATAGAGTAGAAATGGCGATCCGAATAGTAATAGAGGATAGAGTAGAAATGGCGATCCGAATAGTAATAGAGGATAGAGTAGAAATGGCGATCCGAATAGTAATAGAAGATAGAGTAGAAATGGCGATCCGAATAGTAATAGAGGATAGAAAAATGGCGATCCGAATAGTAATAGAGGATAGAGTAGAAATGGCGATCCGAATAGTAATAGAGGATAGAGTAGAAATGGCGATCCGAATAGTAATAGAGGATAGAGTAGAAATAGCGATCCGAATAGTAATAGAGGATAGAGTAGAAATAAGCGATCCGAATAGTAATAGAGGATAGAGTAGAAATGGCGATCCGAATAGTAATAGAGGATAGAGAAAATGGCGATCCGAATAGTAATAGAGGATAGGGGTAGAAATGGCGATCCGAATAGTAATAGAGGATAGAGTAGAAATGGCGATCCGAATAGTAATAGAGGATAGAGTAGAAATGGCGATCCGAATAGTAATAGAGGATAGAGAGAAATGGCGATCCGAATAGTAATAGAGGATAGAGTAGAAATGGCGATCCGAATAATACAGAGGAGGATAGAAATGGCGATCCGAATAGTAATAGAGGATAGAGAAATAGCGATCCGAATAATAATAGAGGATAGAGTAGAAATGGCGATCCGAATAGTAATAGAGGATAGAGTAGAAATGGCGATCCGAATAATAATAGAGGATAGAGTAGTAATAGAGGATAGAGTAGAAATGGCGATCCGAATAATAATAGAGGATAGAGTAGAAATGGCGATCCGAATAGTACAGAGGATAGAGTAGAAATGGCGATCCGAATAATAATAGAGGATAGAGTAGAAATGGCGATCCGAATAGTGGATAGAGTAGAAATGGCGATCCGAATAGTAATAGAGGATAGAGTAGAAATGGCGATCCGAATAGTAATAGAGGATAGAGTAGAAATGGCGATCCGAATAGTAATAGAGGATAGAGTAGAAATGGCGATCCGAATAGTAATAGAGGATAGAGAAAATGGCGATCCGAATAGTAATAGAGGATAGAGTAGAAATGGCGATCCGAATAGTAATAGAGGATAGAGTAGAAATGGCGATCCGAATAAATAATAGAGGATAGAGTAGAAATGGCGATCCGAATAGTAATAGAGGATAGAGTAGAAATGGCGATCCGAATAGTAATAGAGGATAGAGTAGAAATGGCGATCCGAATAGTAATAGAGGATAGAGTAGAAATGGCGATCCGAATAGTAATAGAGGATAGAGTAGAAATGGCGATCCGAATAGTAATAGAGGATAGAGTAGAAATGGCGATCCGAATAGTAATAGAGGATAGAGTAGAAATAGCGATCCGAATAATAATAGAGGATAGAGTAGAAATGGCGATCCGAATAGTAATAGAGGATAGAGTAGAAATGGCGATCCGAATAGTAATAGAGGATAGAGTAGAAATGGCGATCCGAATAATAATAGAGGATAGAGTAGAAATGGCGATCCGAATAGTAATAGAGGATAGAGTAGAAATGGCGATCCGAATAGTAATAGAGGATAGAGTAGAAATGGCGATCCGAATAGTAATAGAGGATAGAGTAGAAAAATGATCCGAATAGTAATAGAGGATAGAGTAGAAATGGCGATCCGAATAGTAATAGAGGATAGAGTAGAAATAGCGATCCGAATAGTAATAGAGGAGGAGTAGAAATGGCGATCCGAATAATAATAGAGGATAGAGTAGAAATGGCGATCCGAATAGTAATAGAGGATAGAGTAAATGGCGATCCGAATAATAATAGAGGATAGAGTAGAAATGGCGATCCGAATAGTAATAGAGGATAGAGTAGAATGGCGATCCGAATAATAATAGAGGATAGAGTAGAAATGGCGATCCGAATAGTAATAGAGGATAGAGTAGAAATGGCGATCCGAATAGTAATAGAGGATAGAGTAGAAATGGCGATCCGAATAGTAATGAGGATAGAGTAGAAATGGCGATCCGAATAGTAATAGAGGAGAGTAGAAATGGCGATCCGAATAATAATAGAGGATAGAGTAGAAATGGCGATCCGAATAGTAATAGAGGATAGAGTAGAAATAGCGATCCGAATAATAATAGAGGATAGAGTAGAAATGGCGATCCGAATAGTAATGGCGTAGAAATGGCGATCCGAATAGTAATAGAGGATAGAGAAAATAGCGATCCGAATAGTAATAGAGGATAGAGTAAAATGGCGATCCGAATAGTAATAGAGGATAGAGTAGAAATGGCGATCCGAATAGTAATAGAGGATAGAGTAGAAATAGCGATCCGAATAGTAATAGAGGATAGAGTAGAAATGGCGATCCGAATAGTAATAGAGGATAGAGTAGAAATGGCGATCCGAATAATAATAGAGGATAGAGTAGAAATGGCGATCCGAATAGTAATAGAGGATAGAGTAGAAATGGCGATCCGAATAGTAATAGAGATAGAGTAGAAATAGCGATCCGAATAGTAATAGAGGATAGAGTAGAAATGGCGATCCGAATAGTAATAGAGGATAGAGTAGAAATGGCGATCCGAATAGTAATAGGGATAGAGTAGAAATAGCGATCCGAATAGTAATAGAGGATAGAGAAAATGGCGATCCGAATAGTAATAGAGGATAGAGTAGAAATAGCGATCCGAATAGTAATAGAGGATAGAGTAGAAATGGCGATCCGAATAGTAATAGAGGATAGAGTAGGAAATGGCGATCCGAATAGTAATAGAGGATAGAGTAGAAATGGCGATCCGAATAGTAATAGAGGATAGAGTAGAAATGGCGATCCGAATAGTAATAGAGGATAGAGTAGAAATAGCGATCCGAATAGTAATAGAGGATAGAGTAGAAATGGCGATCCGAATAGTAATAGAGGATAGAGTAGAAATGGCGATCCGAATAGTAATAGAGGATAGAGTAGAAATGGCGATCCGAATAGTAAAAGAGGATAGAGGATAGAAATAGCAAATAGTAATAGAGGATAAAGTAGAAATAGCGATCCGAATAGTAATAGAAGATAGAGTAGAAAATAGCGATCCGAATAGTAATAGAGGATAGAAAATAGCGATCCGAATAGTAATAGAAGATAGAGTAGAAATAGCGATCCGAATAGTAATAGAGGATAGAGTAGAAATGGCGATCCGAATAGTAATAGAGGATAGAGTAGAAATAGCGATCCGAATAATAATAGAGGATAGAGTAGAAATGGCGATCCGAATAGTAATAGAGGATAGAGTAGAAATGGCGATCCGAATAGTAATAGAGGATAGAGTAGAAATGGCGATCCGAATAATAATAGAGGATAGAGTAGAAATAGCGATCCGAATAGTAATAGAGGATAAAGAAATGGCGATCCGAATAGTAATAGAGATAGAGTAGAAATATGATCCGAATAGTAATAGAGGATAGAGTAGAAATGGCGATCCGAATAATAATAGAGGATAGAGAAAATGGCGATCCGAATAGTAATAGAGGATAGAGTAAAATGGCGATCCGAATAGTAATAGAGGATAGAGTAAAATGGCGATCCGAATAAATAGAGGATAGAGTAGAAATGGCGATCCGAATAGTAATAGAGGATAAGTAGAAATGGCGATCCGAATAGTAATAGAGGATAGAGAAATAGCGATCCGAATAATAATAGAGGATAGAGTAGAAATGGCGATCCGAATAATAATAGAGGATTAGAAATGGCGATCCGAATAATAATAGAGGATAGAGTAGAAATGGCGATCCGAATAATAATAGAGGATAGAGTAAAATGGCGATCCGAATAGTAATAGAGGATAGAGAAATGGCGATCCGAATAGTAATAGAGGATAGAGTAGAAATTCCGTAGTAATAGAGGATAGAGTAGAAATGGCGATCCGAATAGTAATAGAGGATAGAGTAGAAAATGGCGATCCGAATAGTAATAGAGGATAGAGTAGAAATAGCGATCCGAATAGTAATAGAGGATAGAGTAGAAATAGCGATCCGAATTAATGAGGATAGAGTAGAAATGGCGATCCGAATAGTAATAGAGGATAGAGAAAATGGCGATCCGAATAGTAATAGAGGATAGAGTAGAAATAGCGATCCGAATAGTAATAGAGGATAGAGTAGAAATGGCGATCCGAATAGTAATAGAGGATAGAGAAAAATGGCGATCCGAATAGTAATAGAGGATAGAGTAGAAATGGCGATCCGAATAATAATAGAGGATGAAGAAAAATGGCGATCCGAATAGTAATAGAGATAGAGTAGAAATAGCGATCCGAATAGTAATAGAGGATAGAGTAAAATAGCGATCCGAATAGTAATAGAAGATAGAGTAGAAATAGCGATCCGAATAAATAATAGAGGATAGAGTAGAAATGGCGATCCGAATAATAATAGAGGATAGAGTGAAATGGCGATCCGAATAGTAATAGAGGATAGAGAAATGGCGATCCGAATAGTAATAGAGGATAGAGTAGAAATAGCGATCCGAATAATAATAGAGGATAGAGTAGAAAATCCGAATAGTAATAGAGGATAGAGAAAATGGCGATCCGAATAGTAATAGAGGATAGAGTAGAAAATGGCGATCCGAATAGTAATAGAGGATGGAGTAGAAATGGCGATCCGAATAGTAATAGAGGATGGAGAGAAATGGCGATCCGAATAGTAATAGAGGATAGAGTTCAATAGCGATCCGAATAGTAATAGAGGATAGAGTAAAATGGCGATCCGAATAATAATAGAGGATAGGAAAATGGCGATCCGAATAGTAATAGAGGATAGAGTAGAAATGGCGATCCGAATAGTAATAAAGGATAGAGAAATAAATGCGATCCGAATAGTAATAGAGGATAGAGTAGAAATGGCGATCCGAATAATAATAGAGGATGAGTAGAAATGGCGATCCGAATAGTAATAGAGGATAGAGTAGAAATGGCGATCCAATAGTAATAGAGGATAGAAAAATGGCGATCCGAATAGTAATAGAGGATAGAGTAGAAATGGCGATCCGAATAATAATAGAGGATAGAGTAGAAATGGCGATCCGAATAGTAATAGAGGATAGAATAGAAATAGCGATCCGAATAGTAATAGAGGATAGAGTAGAAATGGCGATCCGAATAGTAATAGAGGATGTAGAAATAGCGATCCGAATAGTAATAGAGGATAGAGTAGAAATAGCGATCCGAATAATAATAGAGGATAGAGTAGAAATGGCGATCCAATAGTAATAGAGGATAGAGAAAATGGCGATCCGAATAATAATAGAGGGATAGAGTAGAAATGGCGATCCGAATAATAATAGAGGATAGAGAGAAATGGCGATCCGAATAGTAATCGATCCGAATAGTAATAGGAGGATAGAGTAGAAAATGGCGATCCGAATAATAATAGAGGATAGAGTAGAAATGGCGATCCGAATAGTAATGAGGATAGAGAATAAATGGCGATCCGAATAGTAATAGAGGATACCGATCCGAATAGTAATAGAGGATAGAGTAGAAATGGCGATCCGAATAATAATAGAGGATAGAGTAGAAATGGCGATCCGAATAGTAATGAGAGGATAGAGAAAATGGCGATCCGAATAAATAGAGGATGGAGAAATGGCGATCCGAATAATAATAGAGGATAGAGTAGAAATGGCGATCCGAATAGTAATAGAGGATAGAGAAATGGCGATCCGAATAGTAATAAAGGATAGAGTAGAAATGGCGATCCGAATAGTAATAGAGGATAGAGTAGAAATAGCGATCCGAATAGTAATAGAGGATAGAGTAGAAATAGCGATCCGAATAATAATAGAGGATAGAGTTGGCGATCCGAATAGTAATAGAGGATAGAGTAGAAATGGCGATCCGAATAATAATAGAGGATAGAGTAGAAATGGCGATCCGAATAGTAATAGAGGATAGAGTAGAAATGGCGATCCGAATAGTAATAGAGGATAGAGTAGAAATGGCGATCCGAATAATAATAGAGGATAGAGTAGAAATGGCGATCCGAATAGTAATAGAGGATAGAGTAGAAATGGCGATCCGAATAGTAATAAAGGATAGAGTAGAAATAGCGATCCGAATAATAATAGAGGATAGAGTAGAAATGGCGATCCGAATAATAATAGAGGATAGAGTAGAAATGGCGATCCGAATAGTAATAAAGGATAGAGTAGAAATAGCGATCCGAATAGTAATAGAGGATAGAGTAGAAATGGCGATCCGAATAATAATAGAGGATAGAGTAGAAATAGCGATCCGAATAGTAATAGAGGATAGAGTAGAAATAGCGATCCGAATAGTAATAGAGGATAGAGTAAAATGGCGATCCGAATAGTAATAGAGGATAGAGTAGAAATGGCGATCCGAATAATAATAGAGGATAGAAGTAGAAATGGCGATCCGAATAGTAATAGAGGATAGAGTAGAAATGGCGATCCGAATAGTAATAGAGGATAGAGTAGAAATGGCGATCCGAATAATAATAGAGATAGAGTAGAAATGGCGATCCGAATAATAATAGAGGATAGAGTAGAAATGGCGATCCGAATAGTAATAGAGGATAGAGTAGAAATGGCGATCCGAATAATAATAGAGGATAGAGTAGAAATGGCGATCCGAATAGTAATAGAGGATAGAGTAGAAATGGCGATCCGAATAGTAATAGAGGATGGAGTAGAAATAGCGATCCGAATAGTAATAGAGGATAGAGTAGAAATGGCGATCCGAATAATAATAGAGGATAGAGTAGAAATGGCGATCCGAATAGTAATAGAGGATAGAGTAGAAATGGCGATCCGAATAGTAATAGAGGATAGAAGAAATGGCGATCCGAATAGTAATAGAGGATAGAGTAGAAATGGCGATCCGAATAATAATAGGATAGAGTAGAAATGGCGATCCGAATAGTAATAGAGGATAGAGTAGAAATGGCGATCCGAATAGTAATAGAGGATAGAGAAATAGCGATCCGAATAGTAATAGAGGATAGAGTAGAAATGGCGATCCGAATAATAATAGAGGATAGAGTAGAAATGGCGATCCGAATAGTAATAGAGGATAGAGTAGAAATGGCGATCCGAATAGTAATAGAGGATAGAGTAAAATAGCGATCCGAATAGTAATAGAGGATAGAGAATAGAAATGGCGATCCGAATAATAATAGAGGATAGAGTAGAAATGGCGATCCGAATAGTAATAGAGGATAGAGTAGAAATAGCGATCCGAATAGTAATAGAGGATAGAGTAGAATTGGCGATCCGAATAATAATAGAGGATAGAGAAATAGCGATCCGAATAGTAATAGAGGATAGAGTAGAAATAGCGATCCGAATAGTAATAGAGGATAGAGTAGAAATGGCGATCCGAATAATAATAGAGGATAGAGTAGAAATGGCGATCCGAATAATAATAGAGGATAGAGAAATGGCGATCCTAATAGTAATAGAGGATAGAGTAGAAATAGCGATCCGAATAGTAATAGAGGATAGAGTAGAAATGGCGATCCGAATAATAGAGGATAGAGGAAATGGCGATCCGAATAATATGAGGATAGAGTAGAAATAGCGATCCGAATAGTAATAGAGGATAGAGTAGAAATGGCGATCCGAATAATAATAGAGGATAGAGTAGAAATGGCGATCCGAATAGTAATAGAGGATAGAGTAGAAATGGCGATCCTAATAGTAATAGAGGATAGAGTAGAAATAGCGATCCGAATAGTAATAGAGGATAGAGTAGAAATGGCGATCCGAATAATAATAGAGGATAGAGTAGAAATGGCGATCCGAATAGTAATAGAGGATAGAGTAGAAATAGCGATCCGAATAGTAATAGAGGATAGAGTAGAAATGGCGATCCGAATAGTAATAGAGGATAGAGTAGAAATGGCGATCCGAATAGTAATAGAAGACAGAGTAGAAATGGAGATCAATCAGATGCCAAGCAAATCTCTTCTTATTCGTTTCCTCTATGGTCACGTGGTCTACTTAATTCAATAATGGGATCGCCTGTGTTTGTTCTCTATTTTCTTTTCAGATAATTTTCCTTTCAATATATTGTTACTTATAAGCTTCATGAAAATGAGTACAAGGAAACAATGTCGAGTAATCTTACTGTACGAGTATAAACTGGGAAAAAGAACCATTTTTGCATCGAATCATTACATACGACGAGAAAGGGATACTCTTGGATAAAAGTAAGTGAGTAGCCCAGTGATTAGACAGAAGTGAATCACAAAAACAATAACCAAAACCTTCACTGCACCATAAAAAGTTAATGGTTACAGTTTGGTGGTCTTTCAAAGGGGTTATACATTATTCATTCTTGCCTCAAGCTAAACAGAAACCTCGTCTTGTTGAGGGTACGAAAAACTGAAAAAGAAGCATCCCAGACTTGTGAATAGTGATGGCTCAATTTTGCTCCAAGACAACGAACGGCCGCGCGCTTCTCAATCAACTATCCAAAAGATGTATAACCTGAATCATGAAATTTTGCCTCATCGTCCATATTCACCTGATATCTTTCACAGATTATCATTTATTTAAGCATTTTGAGCATTTCATAAGCAATAAAACATTGTCCAATAAGGAAGAGATAATCGAAGTATTTGAACTGTTTATCACATCAAAGGATGATAATTTTTTAAAGATGGGATCAAGAATTTAAAGATACGTTGGAGAAGAGTCATTCATCAACATGGTGCCTATTTCGGCTAAATAAATTATTTATTTAACATTTCAAAAGCCTTTTATTAATTTCCTATAAAGTGCATCATTTCATGTGTGACAACCTAATCTAATAACATCACGAGAGGAATTGTATAAAATTGAACAGAAGTATAAACAGAAACACAGGAGACAAACTGAGAAGAGAAAGAAATGCGAGGAAAAACAACTGGACGGACACTTCAGAAGAAAATACGCGGGAATGGCAAATAAATCAATATGGACATGGCAACGTAGCGGAAACCACAAGACAGAAACTGAATGACTCGTTAGAGAGGGTTCAAAACAATGTCATAAATATTAACAAAAAATGTCCAAGATATACAAAACACAGGGGAACAGAAAATTTAGACTGTGGACATCAAAGGCGAGAATCAAGCACATGATCAGCGAATATAACGAATGAGACTAAAAGAATAGACAAGAGTGGGTGGGAATGATACTCTACTGGGAACAGTGCAAAGAACTACATTCTATCTTTTATTTAAAAAAAAATGGCATATATACAAATATATTCACGAAAAAAATTCAAAGATCTGTAATGTTATCGATCTTGGCCTGGCATCGCGACTTCAGTCACTCTCTAATCGCTGTGAAGGGGGTTCCCTTTGTGTTTTCTATAAGTATATTCAAGGCAGTTGTTCAAATGAGTTTTCCTTCTTGCTAACTCGACCACATGAATTTAAGTGGACTACTAGATTAGCGACTAGGTCTCATGGTTTTACTGTTCAAATAGCTAGAGTTATACCGAAAGAAGAGTAAAAAGGCAAGCGGAACCCGGGACCATGGAAAGAATCGAAATCACCTGAACGACTGATAAAATCAGTTGGAATGCCGAAAAGAGTGCCAGTGTATTGAGGAGAACCATCGTTTGTATTAAATAGACAAAGTTCAGTAAAAGACCAGTGATAACAAGTTGAATAAACATATACGCTAACAAAGGACGGTATTAATCGTAGGGTTATAGGTAGAACACTATAAATAACATTGGGATTTTATGACCTATGCCATCTACAGGGGTCATCTACATATATTATTAAGATTATCATTTGTATAATTTAATATTTCGGATGAATACAAATAAAATTTGTCACTTAACCGATTAATGTTAAATTCAGCATCTCGACATTTGAGTCATGTAAACGAACCATTTTGCAATCGTTCCGTCCACTCGTCAAGAGGTTTTAGCAATTGACTACGTATTTTCTCATTTTCATTATTTTTATATTAAATCAAATATTAATTTATGCACTAGTTAAGTGAGCTTGATTTTTCTCTTTGTGTGTGTGCATGTGTTTATGCATGTGTGTGTACGCGTCCGCACGTGTGTACTGAGTAAAAATAAGCAAAAAAATAGATCAGCGTAAAGATATTTTTATATTTTATAAGTAGATATCATTAGCAAAATTGTGTTAAAAAAATTAAATATTACTAGCACTCTTAATTATATTATTTACATTAATCGGACTATTATCCTCATCTTCATTGCCATATTCCCAACGTTTCAAGGACACATGTCCCAGTGGATAAAGACGTTGGTCAGATCCAGTGACTAGACCCAAAGAGTTGTGAGTTCAATGCCAGACCACAGCAGTGGTGAACTAAAATTGGCGAGTTGAGTTAAAGGGACATAACTGAGACATGCGGAAGAGGCATGGCACGTGGAACTAGAACAATCTACCTCGGTAGACGAAATAAAGGGTTCAGTTCGAAATTTCAATCATCTGAAGAAGGTTGTATCGTATAACGGCCGAAACGTTGTGAATATGGCAATGAAGATGAGGATAACAGTCCGAATAATGTAAATAATGTGAATAATCATAATACCTCATCTCAGAGATATTGAGCGATATCTTAGCATTTTTGGTGAATGCTTAAACCTGTAAAGAAATATCTATCTATCTATCTATCTATCTATCTATCTATCTATCTATATATATATATATATATATATATATATATATATATAGGTAACAATACTCGTCTCGAAAAACCTTCGAATTTTTGATTTGCCAATAATCAAATCAATCTCGAAGGAAAAAAAGGTTTTAAAAAAAGAAAGAGCTAGAAACATGAAAGTCTGTCGAAAAAAAATCGCACAGATATATGTTTGAAGCCCAAAGAAAAAAAAACCCGACACGAGTAAACAACTAACTAAAAAGAGCTCAATACAGCCGTAGAGCGGACCTAGATAAACCTAGTGAGCCAGACAAACCTACCAGTGTTCACCTAAGCGGATAGTCAGGTGATCGTATATATATATATATATATATATATATATATATATATATATATATATATATATAGTGAAGTCTTATATACTGTAAATATCGAACTTGATATAATATTTTAATACAAAGAGAAAAGAGAAAATATATTATTTTATTACGTGTCTTGATAGGACATTAAAAATTCCAACCAAGAGTGACATTAACTTTTCCGTCGATGTTTACCGAATATTTCCTTTATAGAAACGGTTAGTCTTATGGATATGAATGGGTTAATAGAACATGACCGCTAAGCCAGAATACTCGAATGTGACTCAAGAAAACAGGAAGAAATGGTAGGAAATTAAGAATGTTGGATAAGAAAAATACTTGAAAAGAAGCTAAATAGCAGAATCCTTATAAAAGGAATGGACACCTGGCCAGTATTAATAGCATTCCTCGGTTGGACAAAAGAGGAACACAAATCAATTGCTCAACGGACAAGTAAACGTTTGACCATACACAAAGCTTTATGTTCAGATAGGACAACGGAAGAAAGGTGGTAAATGACTCGCCAACAACGAAAACGGTGTTTCAAAATGATTCAAATAAAACTCGACAAAATACAAACAACATTGCTTTGTAATCACAGATACAGCTATAGAACAATACTGAAAAATATCTGAAAAATACAAACGACACTGCAACAAAAATATCATCATTCTCGAAAACAGTGCAATATGATAGAGAAGGAAAAAAATTAAGAAAAAGTAAAACAAAAAGACATATGGTGACTTTAATATAAATCCATCTCGTCTTCCTCTAGTTATTGGTTAAATTTTCAAAACTTGTATCTAGAAAATCATTGTTATTATCCAAAATTTGTTACGCCAGTATTTACTGAGAAATAAAAATGTTTTTTTTTTTAACAATCAAAATCATATTGCGGCTTTAAATAACCCACAAAGTGGTAAAAATCAAATGAAATCAATCAATCAACCATTGCATTACAGAGAGTTTAAACGACAGACCAAAACTTCATGGATATGGTTATGCAGAGGACATCTGAAGAGAAAAACCTTATCCTTCACCGTTGTAAGACAGGAGAAATACACCGGAATAAACAAGGTCAAAGGGACAATTAATGAAAAAAAAAAAAAAAAAAAGCAACAGAAAAAATTCTCTGTGAAGAAAGAAAGCGGCAAATCACCTAACTAATGAATCTAAAAAAAAAAAAAAAATATGCATATATGAGAGAGGAGGAACAGAACTGCATTGCGAACTGTGAAAATTGTACCAGAATAAACTGGAGACTCTCCTGGAATAAAAATCAGAATTCCAAGTCTTGGAAAAACATGGGAAAAAGTAGAAATTCGTGGCACAATAGAAATCGTCCAGTTAACAGCGTCACTAAAAGGAGACAGAATAATTAAGAGAGTGCAAGTGTACTGAGATGTACTGTCACTTGGTGTAAAACTCAACAGGTAGAAAAACAAGGAAATATAATACACAGTTAATAAAATAAGAGATTATTTAAATTTATTCATGTATTCCATTCTTATGTTTCTCGCTCAGAGCCAACAATACCATTTTATTTAAGTTTGTCAGTTTATTTCGGGTATTCATATTTTCGGCTGCTTTTCCTCTTGTTTCATGCATTCATTTCCTTATTTTCACCTCTTCACAGCCATTTATGCATGTTATATCTATCTATCTATCTATCTATCTATCTATCTATCTATCTATCTATCATTTTTCGGTCTGTTTTTTTAATAATTTCTTTACTCCCGCCTATTTTCATTCCTTCTTTATTTCATTTTTCTTGTTTATTTCTTCTTTCAATCTTTCTTTATGCTTTACTTTTCTTTCTTTTTTTACTTTCTTTTTTTTCTCAGTGACATTTTCTTTCTTTCTTTCTTTCTTTCTTTCTTTCTTTCTTTCTTTCTTTCTTTCTTTAGTTTTTCTGCTACTGTCTTTCACTCTTTTTAAAGATTACACTCGGTTCCTTTTTGTCTATTTCTTCTTTCTTACTTTCGTTTTTTCTTTCTTTCTTTCTTTCTTTCTTTCTTTCTTTCTTTCTTTCACTCATTCTTTTTTTAATAGTACACTATATTCGTTTGTGTCTATTCTTTCTTTCTTTCTTTCTTTCTTTCTTTCTTTCTTTCTTTCATTCGTTCTTTCTTTTTCTTTCTTTCTTTTTTTTTAATATTATACTTTTCTTTATTTTTTTTCTTTCTTTTTTTTTTTTTTTTTATTTCATTTTTTTCTTTCTTTCTTTCTTTCTTTCTTTCTTTCACTCATTCTTTTTTTTAATAGTACACTATATTCATTTGTGTCTTTCTTTCTTTCTTTCTTTCTTTCTTTCTTTCTTTCTTTCTTTCTTTCTTTCTTTCACTCATTTTTTAAATTTCTTTCTTTCATTTTAATATTACACTTTATTCCTTTGTATCTATCTCCTCTTTCTTTTTCTTTCTTTTTCATTCTGCCTCATTTCTCTTTCTTTATATCTTTCTCGCTTTCTTTCTCTTTCTTTCCATTTCCTATGATCGCATTCTTTTCTTTCATTCATAATTGTTTCTCACCTACGGTCATTCTGCCCCCCCCACTATGTTTCAAATCTCCAACCCGTCTCTCGACTTTAACTTCAACTGCTCAATTAGATTGCCTTTCTTTTCCCAAAATTCGTATATATCTGTCTGCATCCACCTCCACGCCAATTTTTATCGCATAATCATAATGATATTAGTGCACATCATTAAGGACTGTAATATATTGTGAGTTTTCTAAAAGAAAACTATCTCGTGTCAGCGTGCTGCTTTCGCCCGTGCAGTCAGAACTACTTAGCCGTGGGGACTTAGGCTAAACAAGCGAAAAACCACACGCACGTTTTCCTCTGAGGTAACTGTCGCAAGAATTAAAAGCTTGCATCGAAGACACCTACGCTAAAACTTCAGGAAAGGCCGCTTCTGCAATCTTGCTACACAGCCTGAGGTGACTCATTTACATATGAAGTCACAAGGTCTATAAATAGCTACGGCTATTACCCATAAGGCAGTTAAGCGCATACTACTTCTCATACGTCAGTAACACTACACTACAATGGCGTCGCCGATATCTGAAGAACTGAACGAAAAATTATCACCGGATGATTATGAATACACATAAACGGGGTTTAGGATAATATCAGCCAAAGCATTGTCAGCTAAAGAACAAAAAAGCTGAAATATTTGAAATCAGTTGGAGGAAAAAACAAATAACTGATCTCTTCGTAGCAATTACTAGTTGTGAGGCTATTATAAAATTATCAGCAGCTGCACACCCATGACAGTAAGAGGAAATAACGTTTGACGATATAAGTCAATTAATAGTAAAAAAACATAGCACAGAAAAACTATTGAATACAGAAAAGCTAAGTTTATGAATATTTCTCAAAAAATGAATGAATCAGTTATGAATATGTTCTTCGTTTAAAACAGGCCATAAATATTGTAAATTTGAAAAACTGGCATTTGAGAACCAATGATTCGAAGAGGATTTAATCCAAATGAAATTGATAAATCACCTTCAAAATGAGTAGTATCGTCAAATGACTCTAATTCATTTATAACGGAGAAATTTGTCACTAGAAGTGTGTCGAATTTGTTCAGCAACAAGAATTAATTCGAAAATTTAATAGAACAAAAGTTACGGATCCGGTAGACGACATGAACACATATGTGATAAATAAAAAAGACAGAATAATGTATACTTGTTGTGGATATCAACATCAAAGAGAAAAAAATGTCCAGTATATATAATAAAAAAAAAAATAATGTGAAAAGTGTTTTAAAATGAATCATTTTAAACGCATGTGTAAATCCAAAAGAAAAACGTAGAGACGGTCCAACAAAATGAAGAGAAACAAGTATGGATGTCCTTTCATTGAAAAAAAAAAATGAAAAAAGATTATTAAAAATTTGAATCAATAATGTTTTATTGGACATGTAACTAGATACTGGAAGTGACGTGACGCCGATACCCATAATGTTTTGGAAGAAATTAGGAAAACCAACACTAAAGAAAAGCCTTGTCCAATTGTGTCATTTCGACGGATAGGTGATAAAAACGTTAGGCTATTTTGAAGCCTATGTGGAACTAAAAATAAGTTTGACGTATTACCAATTATCGTAGCAAACTGTGAAAAAGATCATGGTCTAATAAGAAATGATGTATTGAATATAAATTTTACAAAACTGGTAAACAAAGTCAAAGTAGAAGAAACTGGAATGTTAAAAAAAAAAAACTATGAAGCAAAGAAGATTGGTAGAAAAGATGGTGCAAACGGGTTGAACATATGTATACAATAGAAATAAAGACAGAAACATTTCTTCCTAGATTAGTGTGTAGGAATCCTTCTACTCGTTTTTTTGTTGAATATTAAAATTTGGAGTGTTGGGATTCAATACATTAATAAAATATCGTTACAAGGTCGCTCGTAATTTGGCCGTCTAGAATAATCAAACGCTTTTCATTGAAGGAATAAAATTCAGTAGAAAAGACGACGTAGTTTCAACAAATAAACATTGATTTAATATAATGATAGGAATACAAAAAGTTGGAAAGTTATGTCTTTTGTTTGGGTTGATAAATTTCTGAAATAAAATATAAACTGTCTTTGTGTCCGTGTGTGAGAAACAATAAAATGTTGTGATATGTGTGTTTGTATGAAAAAGTCAACATGTGTGTGCGTGATACATAGTAAAAACGGATACGAGAGATAGGAATTGTTTCTTACTGTTGGCGGTGTTGCCGTGGTCTGGAGTTTGTCAACGCTGTCGTTTTTGACATGAGGTCATCAAGGTCATCGGCGAAAGGTGTGTGTAGCTTGCTGGCAGCTGCGTTTATATTGTTTTGGGAACGGATTTTGTATGTTTTTATACACTTTTTCCGAACAATATCGGCTCCAGAATTAAATTATTTATTTATTTCTAATTGGCCCTAAGAAGTCACGTGGTATGTCTTCTACTACGTCCGTACGATATTTGGTCGGTATCTACCTAAAATCGATGATGACTAATACAACAAACATTCTGATTTGTAATCTATGATTTTATTGGTGTGTTTTAAGATGTAAGTGTTTTCTTGAGTGTGATTGGTTTATAAATATTGTAGTTGATATTTTAGTGGACACGACAAGTGTTAAGTTATAGGACAATACCGCATGCTGGAAGATCGAAAAGCCCGTCCGACAAATTAGAGCCCGATTGACTATGTCCTATGCTGCCATCGAAAAACTATGGTAAAAAAGAATAGTGAATCTAATCTACAAGAGGCAAGTTTCATAATGCAAAGTGGACAGAACAGAATGATAATAGAATAAAAAAGGAAATGGGATATTAGTGTATATAGACCAAGTTAGATTGCAACATGATAGCGTTGAAGAAATGTATAGTGAGCCTGAAAGTAATGAAGGAGAAAGTGTCATGTCAAGGCAAAACAAACATGACAGTGATATCGAGACTCTGAAGATAAACAATCATTGGATGAACACTCTTATGAAAAAAGAAAACAAAAATCACGATCCCCCATACCTAGACAATTTCTTACTTATAGGGAGACAGATAGATAGGAGACAAAAGCTCCCAGATGTACCAGGGAAAATAAGTTGGTAAGCCCTCTTCCGTTCAGGGAGATGAGGTAACTCATTTATATATAAAATCACAAAGACTTTAAAAAGCTATGGCTATTATCTACGGCAGTTGGGTGCATACTATTTTTCGTGAGTTAGTGACACTACACATCCTGTTGATATTTTTGTGATTTCGATTGAGTGCTCTAATAGCGAGGTTTTGTATTAAAACATCTCAGTGTTTTGCCTATCTTGTCGACGGAGCCCAAAATATGCCGACTGCGTATAAGACACCCACCTCTACCAAGGAGGCTGTCTGTAAAGAAAATACCTACTGAATCAAGAATAAACACGATATTTGCCTATAAACTCAGGATAAACGGTGCCAATGTTTACCTATAGTCTCAAGTATAAACATGATTAATTTTTATTCATAGACTCAAAGATAATCTCGAACAATGTTTACCTATATAGATTCAAGTCTCCTCATATCTATCTATCTATCTATCTATCTATCTATCTATCTATCTATCTATCTATCTATCACAGTCTGTTCATATCTATCTATCTATCTATCTATCTATCTATCTATCTATCTATCTATCTATCACAGTCTGTTCATATCTATCTATCTATCTATCTATCTATCTATCTATCTATCACAGTCTGTTCATATCTATCTATCTATCTATCTATCTATCTATCTATCTATCACAGTCTGTTCATATCTATCTATCTATCTATCTATCTATCTATCTATCTATCTATCTATCTATCTATCACAGTCTGTTCATCTATCTATCTATCTATCTATCTATCTATCTATCTATCTATCTATCACAGTCTGTTCATATCTATCTATCTATCTATCTATCTATCTATCTATCTATCTATCACAGTCTGTTCATATCTATCTATCTATCTATCTATCTATCTATCTATCTATCTATCTATCTATCTATCTATCTATCACAGTCTGTTCATATCTATCTATCTATCTATCTATCTATCTATCTATCTATCTATCACAGTCTGTTCTTATCTATCTATCTATCTATCTATCTATCTATCTATCTATCTATCTATCGCAGTCTGTACATATCTATCTGTCTTTGTGTAACTGTTCAATCAACTCGTCGTGTGTATGTGTGTATACGCATGTATATATGTGTATATGTACATGTGTATGATATGGTGGTTATTTCAAATTTTACTAATTTTTTTGTCTCTTTATACACTTTTATTATTTCTTTTCTTTTTTGGATTTTCGACACCGGGTATCAAAAGATAATGTAACAAAGACTATGGTTGGGAGAAAATTCCTCATCTACCTTATTCTCCCGATCTTGCTCATTCAGACTACCATTTTTTTCGTAGCTTACAGAATCATTTGGAAGAAACTGCTTTTGTAACACAGGAAGAGGTTAAAACTGACATTTGTGAGTTCTTCGAATCAAAGCCAAAAGAATTTTACAGTAATGGAATTAGTAAGCTTGTTAATAGATGGAAGGAAGTCATAGATAATCAATGAAAATACATTGTTGATTGAATCTGTAATTAAATGTAACATTTGGTCACTTGTTTTCTTTATTCAAAATTCGGACAGAACTCATGGGATGACCTGATATTTCCGGGGTCAGTGATAAGACATTTTAGGATAATTTTTTTTTAATATTCCGGGATTTTCTAAACTTTTTTGAAAATATAAGTGCATTCCGTTTTTTGTTTATTTCTTGTTTAAAAAAATTAAATAATATTTTTTTAAATTAATACAATCTTTAGAGGAGGCTCAAGTTTCTGTAGGTAAAGATGGACAGAAAGATATATCTATTGTATATAAAATTATATTCTTTCATGGAATTCACAGCGAGCTTGTAATTGAAAATTTAACATTTCCCAAGTAGCATGTGTTGTATCTCGTCCGAATATAGACAGTCTAACGTTGTTCAAGTATTTGTCAAGTTATGATCATTTGAAATTAATCAAAATGTTTAATCATTTATTTTTAACTGTTCAGTTCTGAATAGTTGCTTCTTCTGCTTTTTTTTTTTATTCGCAAGGAATGTTATTGGAATCTTATTGAAATGAATGTTGTCGTGACAGACAGGTTTTAGGTGACGCCATTTTACAAAAGTGACCGACAATTATCAAGTTGATATGGGGACCCTACAACACAGAATTCAATTAAATTAACTCAGTTTTATGCTACATTTTGCCTGAAGTTTGTCTCTGACTCTCTACGATTTCGAATAACTCTAACAAAACGACGTTGTCGGGAAGATATTTAAAACGTGTTTCATTTCCTAGGTTAAATGGATCATTAAACGTATTTGGTGTCATATATCGTGCGCTAAATTTTAGAAAAAGCGTTCCTTGTATTCATCCGAAAATCGTGATCTAGACTTCTATTCCTATATTTTGTTGGGATAATGAGTTTCTTTTTGCACAGAAAATCTCCAAAAGAAATTTAAATGGATTAAAAGAAAAAATTATAATATTTTCAGGGATTTGGCGTGCTCGCTGCAGACCAAGTTTCTAATCTTCCACCCTTATATTTTAATTAGAAATATGCATGTTTGGTTTTTATCTTTCTCTTAAGAACAAATAACATTAATACAGTTCTATCATTTAACTGTACAATGTGACTTATGCGAAAAAGAACATTCTTCGCCATTTTATCTAACAAAGATAATTCTAATTTATACCAGGGGAGTGTTCTTCAATTCTCTGCTTGCTAAACCAAAGAAAATCATATCTCGCTGAAATATATAAAGTTATTTCTTAGATAACGACCTTACAAGACAATATATGCTTCAATTCTTCTTAATTTCCAGCGGTTTGCTTGTAATTTATGTCCACCTCACACCAGATTTTGTAATATGTACTCTTCTCTTTTCTCTCGAAATACGGTCCGCCATTTTAGATTTTCGGTTTCCATTCGATTATAATCCGATTTTAGGAGACGGTTGTTTTTTTTTTTTTTTTTTTTATTTTCTTTCTAAATTTGCATGACATATTCTAAATGCAGACATTTGATAGACTGTTCTTTTAAAAGAGAACAACTGGAATAACGATTTTGAGAAAAGTGGTTGGAAAAAAGCCCAGACTCTTGGACGTCCACAAATCTTTTAAATGTGTTCGATCATATGATTTTATGAAAGGTACTGCCCCAGATAAAATCCCCGTGTTTCTTATAAAGAACCTTAGCCCAGAGTTATCTCCAAACTTGGCAAAATTGCTTGGCCGCTGTCTGAAAGAAAAATGTTTCCCAAGTACTAGCTACCTGTCATGTCTTCAGGAATGCGGGAGAGCGCTTATCCTAGTTTCAATATTTCTTAGTGTCATCAGCAAACTCTTTGAGGCCATCATCAAGAGGATTTTGGACCAATTAGACAGAAACAAACAGATGAGAGATAAGCAATGTGGGTATCGCTCTTCTAAGTACACTTTTGTTGAGCTGGCTGCCATAACACACTGAATTAGTGAGACACCCTGCAATTGTAACAATTAAATTTCTCACACATCCTTAGGAGATAAGTAGATGAATCCCTTTTCATTTTAAGTCCTCTTAATGATCTGAGTTTCTTACGTAATTCGTCTCCAGTCGATCTTTGAGTCAACTTAAGTGCCAGAGGTTTTCAGGATTTCTATCTCTAGCCGCCTCTGAACTGGCAAACATAAAATTTTGTCAATGATTTTAGATAATCGTAAAAGTAGTCCTTTGAAGAAGCTGACCGCTTAAAAACCGAATGGGTGGTCTCTTGTTCCGGAAGACAAAGGGTCGGATAAGGGTGGTCTGACCCCTGCCACTATCCATATAAGTAGAAGGAGGTAGGAAGTCAGTACGTAGGTGACCAGTAAGTGAGTAGCTAGTGAGGAAGGGACCAGCAAGCAGTTAGGGAGATAACAGTCGACCATCGAAGCCGAAAGGAAAAATTGGCGGTTTAGTGAGAATTCGTATTGTTGCTATTTCCCAGCCAGTATCTTGAAAAGCATTTGTCATTATTTTTTGTTGAATACGATCACGTCTAAGGAGACAAATCTCTGAACCTAGCGTGTCGGTTGTACATGCAGACACAGCCGACCTCGGATGTCATCACAGTTGCAGTGAATGACGGACGAGCGGAGCACGTTATCACATAATAAATCCACCACAAAAGCGATCGCGTTAGATAGCTCAATTCCTTTGACAAAGGTGTGCCATTGGAAGTTGTTACACAAACTGTCCTGTTAAGGATTCTCTGGAAGAGCCATGCAGCCATCAAATTCTTCTTATCAGGTAGGTCCTTGAAGGTCACACTCTATGGCCAACAAAACTTACTGTTCGATCCGCTTTATGTTAACGATTTACCGAAGGACCTTCTGAGATCGTTAATAAATATTTATGGAGATGATACCATAGTCTATGGATGCACCTTGAAAAATCAGATTAAAGCCTGACAGTCGATCACAAATCTGAGCTAACTCAAACGGCTCAATGGGGAAAAATGACATGTTACTTTCAGACATTATGTATATTATTCGCACTGTTATCTTCATCTTCATTGCCATATTCACAACATTTTAGCCGCTGTACGCTCTGGCCTTCTTCGGGTGAGTGGAATTTCGAACCGAACACTATATTTCGTCCAGTGAGGTATATTGTTCTAGTTCCATATGCCATGCTTCTTCCGAGTTGAGGTAAAGTGGCCTGGTATTGAGCTAACAACTCCTTGGGTCTCGTCACTGGATCTAACCAACGTTTTTATCTACTGGGCCATAACAGGTTTTTTGGGAGCAGAAAGAGGAAACGGACATTTTTTTTTCCCCAGCGGCTTTAGCAATGGATTTTATATGTGAGTAGCACTTGAAGTCTGAATTGAAATTGAGTCACAAAGACCTATTTGTTATAGGAACTGGATTTGTTTGGTTGGTGTGCGATTCTTGTTTTTGATCAGAATTTCGAATTTTGCTAAGAATTCAGTTCATAGATTTTCTGTAATTTCGTCGATATTGATTTGTGTTCAAAGTTTTTCGTATCTATCCCGTTTCCTATATTTCTTCACAGAAAACATTAAATTAAATAATTAATCGAAATACGAGTGGATTTTATAACCCCATTTGTTGGCTATTTTCTGCATATATCTATAAGTAAACAGATATATAGCTAGTACGCTTTTTGAAAAAATTGTGTAAATAGACGGTGAATCAAGTAGTGAAAACAAAAGGGCTCATAAAACAGCAAAAAGAGTTGCAAGTGTTGTGGAGAGACCGTCTACTGCAATCTTTTTAGTCTGTGAGTTTTGCTCAATGTGACATCTCAGTTCTGGTCAGCTGTTCCCATTATATTCTAGGCTTGAAAATATTCCCCGAAACAAAACGGAAAGCGTTCCTTTATAACGAAATACATACTTTAGTAGGTGTCAAGCGATTGAATGTCAACGAAACTGTATTTAAGATTGAATATTTATTGCTCTGAATTTATAAGATAGGATTTTAGAAAAAAAAAAGAAAAGCGAATTGCTGGCAACATTTGCATCGTCTAAATATATAATTCCTTTTCCTTTTCACACACACACACACACACACACACACACCCCCCTCGCGTACCCGCACACACACACACATAAATACATATGTATGTGTGTGTGTGTGTGTGTGTGTGTGTGTGTGTGTGTGTGTGTGTGTGTGTGAAAAAAGAAGTATACATTATCGGATATCGATTTTCCGAGAGAAATGCTATGGTCGGTAAATTGCTGCTGAGTGGAAGCTTTTAAATAAACACTATATATATATATATATATATATATATAT
The DNA here is from genome assembly GCA_903632075.3 of Acanthosepion pharaonis. Classification (NCBI taxonomy): domain Eukaryota; kingdom Metazoa; phylum Mollusca; class Cephalopoda; order Sepiida; family Sepiidae; genus Acanthosepion; species Acanthosepion pharaonis. The sequence continues at coordinate 287,890 of CAHIKZ030001111.1, read as the reverse complement.
ATATATATGTGTGTGTGTGTGTTTATGTATGTATGTCTGTATCTTAGTATGCGTGTCTGTGCATGCATGTACGCACAAGCGTTAATATATATATATATATATATATATATATATATGCAGTCATTGAAATAGCAGCAATCACAAACAAATAAGGTAAAGTAAACGTGAAGATAGTTGCAAATCGCAAATATGATTACTCTAATGTAAACATCTATTTCAAGAGCCAGCCTCAGGCAAAACATTTTTGGAAATGTATGTTTGTTGTTCTATATACTAATGGATGCATTTATAAAACTTTGCTTAAATCTGTTTCTCTTTTCGAAAATATATATATATATATATATATATATATATATATATATATATATATATATATGTGTGTGTGTGTGTGTGTGTGTGTGTATGTGTACTAGCAGTGATAATCGACATTGTACGGGCCAAGTAACTTTTCTTTTCTCTTCTGCGCCACGAGCCTTAAATGTTATTGTAACCCATGTCGTGTGTCGTATGTCGCATGTTTAAACATATTTGACGAAGTTTATTTCTTATACGACATGATATAAATTTGTATAGTTTGATATGGCATAAGGATTACCCCATTTGTGCCAAGCTAATAAGAAATTAAGAAGAAGGGTTTCAAGCAAAATGAAAGAAATTTATGAACTGAGACAATTCTAATATTATCAATTATCAGCGCAGGTGGGGTACTATAAAATATAAATAATTTCAAGAACACCACTAACAATGAAACATACTAAGTATGAATAGAAACTATACATCCAGAAGCAAAACCTGGTTTTGAGAAGCGTGGAACCTCTTCTTAATTGTTGTTCCCAGGTCCAATCTGACCAAGGGTAGTAGCACCTGTTAGGGTCTCGGTTGTAGTTAAACCCCAAACTGGGGTCAAAGCACTATGAAAGTGAAACATCGGTTTTTATAGCAAAAATACTGGTAATACATTTTAGAAAAAAAAAAACCAACAATACATTTTTGAAAAAAAAATATTACCAGCAATGCATAAAAAAATGTTACCAGCAATATATTTTTTTCAAAAATATTACAGGCAATACATTTTTGGAAAAAAAATATTAACAGCAGTACATTTGATTCTCAACAAAAACACTCTTTACAAAAATACGTCAATGAAACTTGATCTACAAACTGATTTCTTACAAAGAATACATATTCTGTTCTTATGAACCTATCCTAAAAATTTTGTCGGCATTAAATAATCCATTGAGGTAAAACAAGCCAAACATTGAGAGCTACTGAAAACTAAGAACAATCTGGAAAGACAAGAACATCTGTGCCTGAAATTAAAGATCAGACTGTTACGTGATTTGGCCTTCTCTCTCTTTCTGTTCGCCTTCGATAGTAACAACAGAATTCCAGGGAAAAATCCAAACATTAGAAATTGTCATGCCACAGAACCATCCTAGGCATCTCCAACGTAGACTGTACCACAAATAACTCAAAGCGAGACACCATCAGACAAGAAATAGGCCCAATGGATGATCTCATAACTACTGTTAAGAAGAAACAGTAGAAATGGTCTGGCTAAGTCATAAAAGCCAACAATAATTCCACTACCATTCTACAAGGTACCACCTGAGGCAGAAAGATCCAGACAGAGGAAAAGTGGTCTGACAACGTCCCTGAAAAGACTTGAAGATCGTTCACAGATACTCACACATTGGCATGCAACCGTGACATAGGGCGGGAGCTGGTCAGGTGCTCAATCTCGTAGTGACCTTACGACCACACACGATCCAGGGATTGGTGATGTGGATTATGGGGCGAAAAAGAAAGGAAAGTTAATTTTTAAATTATTAATTAAAAACAAAAGCAAAAAAGAAAAAAAAAAACAAAAACAAAAAAACAATAAAAAAATAAACCAGAAAAAAATAACCTATGTAAATAGGATTAGAACAATTTCATATTTAATCACTACCTGTGAACCCTTATATAAATAATTGTTGTTTAAGTTTCATGAGACATGCTTAGGCCCACTATTTTTGAGTTCATGCTAATGTATTCTTTAAGAATTCTTATTTGCAAGAACATCTGCCTGAAATCAATGACTGATGCCTGCATTGGCCCTCTCAGTCTTTCTCTACGCGTAAGAATCTTTGATTTTCACAGCAGAATTAAAGCGAAGAATCCAAGTGTTAGAAATAACAATTCTACTGCCATCCTACAAGGTACCACCTTAGAGGAAAGAACAAGAGACGGACATTAAAAAATGTGCTGGCAACGTCATTGAGTTGACTGGAAGGTCATACACAGAAACTTAGATATTTGCACGTAATCGAGCCATTTAGGGGGAGCTGTTCATGTATTCACTTGTGACCCTACATCATCGCATGCGGTCATGGAACTGATGATGATAATGACGATGAAGAGAAACCTAAAAATATATACTTCCCTTTACCCCCAAGCTGTGATCTAAAAACCAAAATCGTTACCACTTTTTAGGACAGAAAATGAATGCAGGAAGTAATTTAATTATAAAACGCCAGCAACAAAATAATCTCTTATGTATAAAAATTACAAATGTCATGATTAAAAATGAATTACCAAACACATTTTAAAAATAGATTTTTACAGCTGTACATGATAATTACTTCTCAAAGCGGGACAGGAGAGAAGACACATGCTGCTAGATAAAAAAAAATAATTGATAAATCCATATTTATTTGATATCAATTTTGTTTTTTCCCCTGCTGACACAACTCTCTGATGTCTGAGAAATGGGAAAAAAAAATCCCTAACTCGTCTATAAGCCGATGCAGGTAATCCATATATGTTCAAATCGCGTTGTTTTGAATCGATCCTGACATGGCATCTCGGCTTCGGTCACTTTCTCACAGGCGCCATGTGGCTTCCTTCAGTCTTTTCTACAAATATTTTCATGGCAACTGTTCTGACGAACTTGGTGGCCCGACTACGTGAATTTAAGTGTGCTACTAGATTGGCATTTAGGTCCCACCCTTTTATTGCTAAAATATTTAAATGCAACCTCCACTACTACTCCAACAGTTTATTATCTTTCACTTGCCGCCTGAGGAAGTCACCTCCATTTACTTGCTTCCATGATAACTAGAATCTTCAAGAATGTAAATGCAACGTCAGTCGCCATCTTGTCTTTTTGAACCTTGTTTATTCTTTTGTCCTTTCCTCAATCGTCCCCATAACCAGTCTTTTCTCTCACTTTCACCCCCTCTAACCGTCTGCACACTAGTGGCATTCCTCACTTGCTTGAGGTGAAATGATTTAAAAAAAAAATTCAACGTGTAGAGAATCTTTTTATGAATTTCTAATACTTTGGTATCTATAAAATTGTTTAAGTGACATTTAGAGTTTAGTTCTTGTGTCACATCTCCATTACATAATGATTTTTTAAGTATGTCATTTGTTTCATACAGTTTTAAAAAATGACTCGACTTTTCGTTTACTTCCTTTTAGCAGACAACAATGGCGCCATTTTCTGAATAGAGACCGTGCGAGTACTAAAAATAGTTTGTAAAATAATTCTAAAATCTAAGTAAAACAGTGTTTTATTCTAAAGTATCCACTTCAGACATTTTGGCCTTTCTTTTATTTTACATTTTAGTTGATAAAGATCGACAAAAAAATTTTGAATTCGAATACAGTGATAATTCGACTTAAGTCGTTTCAAGTTAAGTCATTTTCGAAGATACGTCGCTTTTTCTTAAATATTATATGGAAAAATAAAACTCATCTTAGGTCGTTTTGTTCGAGTTTATTCGGTTGTTAAAAATATTAGCAACGTCAAAACATTAAAATAACAATAAACACATATAAAATCATATTTAAATATTTAAATAATTTTTAAACAAATATGTATACTATGGACACAATATCTTGACCGTGTTTTGAAAATGAAAACATTATATAAATACATACATACAACAAACGATTTCTCGTTAACAGTTAATATATTTCATCCTTGAAAATGGCTAAATGTATAGCCGAAACCGCGCAGATATAAAGAACAATTGGACAGTTTTTATATAATTTATCATCCGAAAAGAAAAGAAAAGAATATTAGATCACATGAGAAATTCCCTAAAAAAGCTAAATCAAAGCTCCTTGTCTGTCGTATTCAATAAAATGTGCATGAAAGAATGATTGCTGCCTAAATACACACACACACACACACACACACACACACACACACACACACACATATATATATATATATATATATATCATAAAATCATCAATAATAAAAAAAAATAGCATAATAAAGTAAGTTCAGCAGATGTTCTTATTTCAAATTCCTGTCGACAGGTGGCACTTGTGCGTTGTCTTCCGCTCCAACATCGATTTTAAATTCAGACTAGTTTACATTTATTTTCTGCCATTGACGTTCTTTCATTTAGATTTCAGTTGTGATTTAGAATACATTTTAACTCATGGCCTCGAAGAAAAGTCCCAGTGCAAGTGCTAATGCTAAGCGTAAGTCAGTATCGCTGGAAGATAAGGTTTACATTAATTATTTTATTCAGAATACTGTGTGTGCATATCATAAATACGGTAAAAATCAATGGGAATTACTTATTTGCGGTTTATAGTGTGGTTATTGAGGCTTAAGTCGCTTTTTGACCTAAGTCGTGACCTCTAGAGCCAGTTAACGACGTAGCGTGAGGTATAAATGTATAACCAATTTTGTCATTGATTTTTTGTCCCATATTTTCGACTTATACATGAATATGTATTGCACTGCAAAATACTAATTAATCCTTGCTGGGGGCTCGATACCTGAGGTCTTGTGCTTAAATTAAGCATAGTACAGTCAATAACAACTAATGACGTCGAGATTCACATCCCTGCCTCAAACCATTAAACAATATATATATATATATATATATATATATATATATATATATATATATATATATACAAGATTTAAGAAATTGAAAATATTTTTATATATAGTGCACGATATTAAAAATATCAAAATAATATTAAAAATAATATTAAAAAATAGAACGTTGATAATATTGTTATATGAAAAGACATTTAAACAATTCTACCCTTATGAAAAGAGAAATAACTCAGACAGAAGTTTCTTGAAGCGCCACTATTGAATATTACCGAATATTATCGAATATTACCGAATATTATCGAATATTATCGAATATTACCGAATATTATCGAATATTACCGAATATTACAAAGTTTAAATCTGCACCTCAGATGTTATCAAATATTTCCTTCTCTAAAAGAAATCCTAATTTCCCAAGCCATCAGGGACGATTATATATTTTTTTAATTACAAGAAAATTCTGAAATTCTAAACCTATTCTTTAAAATATATAATACGTAAATCAATTTCTCAAACGAAAATAATATAAATAATTAAATTATGAAAAAAAAATTCAAACAACAATAACCATTATTCACTTTCCTTTTTTATATCACTTAGCATCCTCCATAATTTATCTTGACATTCAGTTAGCCTGCTGTATGTTTATTAGCGTTCTAAAATTTAAAAAATCTGAAAAATTCACAACATTCTTACTTCTGTTTACAAGTCGGTCAATCAATTGTGCGATACGACATGCCTTAGGTGATCATGTCCCTTTCGAGTCCTGACTGACTAGCCAGACGATTTTTTTCGTTGTAGTTTCCCGTTTTTTTCTATGGTAGACTGGTTGCCAACTAAGGCTATGTGGTTTAGTCTGTTCTGCTATTTAACCTAGAGCCTGGAAAAAAAAGATGGATTTATACATTTGCCAATATAACGAACCCGACTGGAATTCGAACTCAGCTTTCTGTGCCGTTATCCATTGCCTCACAATGCATATCCTTGTTGCAAAATAAAATCCTTTACATTTAACAACGTTAAAGTGTTCAGTTGTATCTATGTATGTATATATGAATCACCGCTTGGGAATTCAAACTGCTGTAATCTTGGATGTGCGGGTGGTGTAATAGATGATGGCTCCGATTTGGAAATCGGAGAGTCAGATCCCAATTGCAGTTGGATTCGCTATATTCAATTACGCACAAATACAATTGGGAAAGGTATGAATCGACTACTTCTCCCCCAGCTATGGGTTAATTAGCAATATTTGTATCGTTAGATCATTATGGTTAAAAAAAAAAATCAAACCCTCATTCCGAGAGTGACACAAAGAAGCCCTTTTCGTAAGATGATTATGGCCGTGTCTGCTTCTCGCGAGCAGGGTTTTTCAACCGTAAACAGGGGGCACAAAATCTGCCCCATATACAAATATGATAACAATCAAAACCTTTTGCTAGCATTTGTAACAAAGTGTGTCGGTCATCCAGTGGACTCGCTCAGCACCATAAGAGTAACTGAAATCTATACTTGCACCTCGTTATAATTTTGTCTTTGTTCAAAATAGACGAGAATTAGGAAAAGCCGTAGTTTGAGAAAGTATTGAAGACGAGGCAAAGAAAACAAAGAACGGATAAAAGTTATCAAACGATACAAGGGCCAAGAAATTGTGGAAAGCCATGATTACCAATGTCCTTAAGGGACACGACACAAAGAAGCCCTTCTTGTATGATGCTTGTGGCTGAGCCTGTATCTAGTGAGTAGGCCTTTTCAACCATAAACGAGGGACACAAAAACACCCCCATCTACTATCCAGCAAAACCTTTTGTCTGCATTTGGGACAAAGTGTGTCGGTCAGCCAGTGGGCTCACTCGACACAATAAAAGTAACTGGAATCTATACTTGCACTCCGTTGTAATTTTGTCTTTGTTCAAAATGGCCGAGAATTAGGAAAGGCGTAGTTAGAGAGAGTTTTGAAGGAACAGATGGTGACGTAAGGAAATCAAAGTGGTTTATTAAATGCTCATACATAAATAGAAAAAAAACTCCTTAAAATCTGCTTTAATGTGGCTACTTGCCATATTTATAATTAGGAGCAGTCCATTGTCCCAGCATTAGGGAAGAGAAGGAAGTAGGCTGAGTCCTACTATACAACAAAATCAATGTGGAATGGCTTGAAAATCACTTGCAGAACTTATAGACGTCATCAACGATATTGAAATAATCCTTAAAATACTCGTTTAGGAGTTAGGAGTCGTAGAGGTGGTCTTACTCAGTCACGAGTTGTTGTCAAACATTGTTTTATCTATCTATCTATCTATCTATCTATCTATCTATCTATCTATCTATCATGTTTATATTATTTCTATCTATCTATCTATCTATCTATCTATCTATCTATCTATCTATCTATCATGTTTATATTATTTATATTTGTTTATCTATCTATCTATCTATCTATCTATCTATCTATCTATCTATCTACAGACATACATTGTTATGCAGGCCAATTGAAAGCTTGATGTACCATGGGCAACAATTACGTGTCGTAAAGAACTTGCTGGAAATATTCGGATTTGGCATTCACCAAATACGCACTATTTTTTATATAAATAGCAAATCCATTGTCACTGATTCGCGTGTAACGCGGTTATTCAGTGGATGGCCACCATTGTTACCAACTTTCTTACGAGTATTTATTAGTATATTTACTTTTGCTACATTCTAATATATATATATATATATATATATATATATATTTAAAAAATATATATCACCCCAAGCTGGGTAATAAAGCCACTAAGATGCCAAAATTTTAGAGAATATGAGAAAAAACGCACTATTAAGGAGAGGGAACAATATAAGCACAAGAATTATGAAGACAGAAGATAACGATCGACACTGCATTTAAATTTATGAAGATCAAAGTAGAATTGGAAGCAAGAATTCGGAAGAGAATTCCACAAAGAAGTGCGATTGAAGAAACCGTTAGCATAGTAATTACGGTTACATCTGGTAATTTCAACCGTAAAATGCCAAGTTCTTGCCACCGCTAATCT
>CAHIKZ030001111.1:272500-275000 GCA_903632075.3 Acanthosepion pharaonis | reverse complement strand
TTTCTTTCATTTGGATATGTGTGTGTGTGTGTGTGTGAGAGAGAGAGAAAGAGTGTGAGAGTGTGAATGTGTGCGTATGGATGGATTGTCCACCAGGTTAGAAGGAAAATTCTGAATTCAAAATCCTAATCATTACCAATCTCAAACATAATCCACCAAGAAAAAGAATTACCATAATATCAGAAAATAACATCCATCATAATTTACAACTGCATTCCTTATGAAGAAGGGAAAAAAAGAGAACGTATATAGGGACACTAACATACACCCACATAAACATACACACAAACACAATACACACAATTAGACGTGCATACACGAACACACAAACATACATATACATACACTCGCACAAAAAACGCATACATAAACACTTACCTGCACAAAAATACATATACACACAAAAATTCAATCATTACCATAAATAAACTGTCAAAACAATAATAAACCCCAAACCAGACAAATACAGTTAACACGAAGAAAAACACACAATTAGTCACACACACTAATCCGTCACAAAGAAGCGTGTAAATAATTGTCGAATCTAATCCATTTCAAAAATATGTTGTCATTATTTTCGTTAAGATATGTTTCAGGAGAAGATATGAGCGCTTAAGAAAAATCGTCGCTGTGCATGTTTATAAACAGTAATTCGAACTTTGCTAACCAGGCGTTTCTTTGTGGCTGAATGATTAGCATCACGGCAGATCAAATGACGCTTCCCGTCAGGCTTTGATGTTAGATTCCTGTCGGAGAACGCATATTTTCTATGACATTTCTCGAATATTCAGATCGGTAAATGTTATTAATACTGTTTAATTAAAAAAAAAACAAAAAAAAAACGGAGAATTTACTTAAATATATTATATCTCTAAAAATAACGTGTACACAGAAAATATATCAAATAATTGTGTGACTTAATCCATTTCATAACACACACACGCACGCACATATATATGTGTATGATAAAATATAGTTTTAAGGTATGCTATATTTATGGGTTAAAGTGCTTAATATCAGGAATAGAGTGAATGCGAATATAAAAATGGACATTGGAGTCAAAACGCAGAGGCGACAGTATCTTTTATGCTAAAAGCAATCGTCAAACCATGGCCTGACGATTACGTTTAATATCAAACAGACTTTACTTCAATGTTCACTATATATATATATATGTGTGTGTGTGTGTGTGTGTGTGTGTGTGTGTGTGAGTGTGTGTCTGTGCGTTTGTGTGTGCGTAATTTAATTTATGATATTAAAAGATATTACATCAAAAACAGGTTAATAATCGCTACACAATTGTGATCGTGTTTCAACGCATATCAGTGCATCTCTTCAGGCGATTACAAATTACCTGGTTATATATATATATATATATATATATATATATATATATATATATATACACATGTTTAGATCAATATATCTCAAACAACCCAAATAATATTTACATAAGACTGATTTTAATACATAACATAAAGACGCTATAAAGAACGTATATTGCCGAGTGGTTAGAATCTTTGCTTTCTGCTCATGAAACACATGTTCGAATCTCGACATGGTCGACTTGTCCGGAAGGTGGTTTTGGATCTTATCGATCTCTGGGCGACGATCTCGGGACCTTTGGAAAGTGCCTCACCTTTGAAAACGATACCACGTTTGACCCAAGTTGTGTGTGGAATTGGGCAGGCGGCACTCCTCGGGAGTCGTAAATCCTTTTCCTAGCATGAAGTCGCAAGTCATCGTGACCGAGTCTTTTAGCTTGCTGGCCTTGTTCAGACTTTTGATCACGCTAGATAATGCGCTCTCTTTCAAAATCCGTAACTAACTTTCGCACAGCACAGTTGCAGTATAAACCACAGGTGGGCTCTGTGGGTGTTGAACAGACACAAATGTTTTCTGAGCAGGTGTTTTCAAAAAGGATTGACCAGTAGACTGTCATCCTCGGATACGAGTGGGCATATATATATATATATATATATATATATATATATATATATATATAATATATAAAAATATAAATGGATATAAATCCGACAGAATGAAGAAAATATCTGGAAAAACAAAACAAAAATCCTTAAAAATGCGATTATGTTGTTTTAATATGAATGAAATGTCGACGTCTGACGTTTTCGGTTTAATAACCTTCTTCAGGACAATATTCATTAAAAATACAATTTCATTTATCTGTTTTGGATAAGACTTGTTTTTAGGTCCATTGTTTTTGACGTGTTATACTGATTATGTTAATATATATATATATATATATATATATATATATATATAGAGAGAGAGAGAGAGAGAGAGAGAGATGCCATTAGTTTTTCAGAATTTGAACATTTAAGAAAGCTGAGAAATATACATCTATATACATAACTGATGAGTCTTTTTTTTTCAATTTTGTGTTTTACATCACATTCTCCATAATTTTCCTTGCCTGATTTATATTCATAAGCTTTGTTCAATTTAAAAAATTTTAAAAACTAACAGCAGTTTTGCT
>CAHIKZ030001111.1:257500-270000 GCA_903632075.3 Acanthosepion pharaonis | reverse complement strand
GTTCTGTATTTAATTAAGAACGTCTACTAAGGCCAAAGGACTGCAACCAAGTTTTGTGTGGCGTTGCCGGTTGTATTTGCTGCACTTGAAGGACAAGTGGCTTCGAGGTTCAATGACGCATCTCTTTTTTTCCTCCATGTCCAACCCCAGCTTTGGTTTTCGTTTCTCCTATGCACTGGTAAGACATTAAATTCTGCCGATCACAGCTATATGCAGCGGTCACTTTTAAAGCCTCTAGTCTTATAGCAGCAGACTTAAGTTTACGTTTGCAATCGCCCCGACATCGCTGCATCAAGATATCACGGTGATTAAAGCACTATTTACATTATTCGGACTATTGTTCTCATCTTTGTGAGATAGAAACCATTTATGATGACCACCCGAGCATTTACACCAAGTGCTACGTCGCGTATATATGCTACACTTACGGAACTGGACTTATTATATCGATGTGACCGATGATGGTAAGGGATGACGGTTCTGTGGGCGCTTTCTCTTGCAAGTTGCCTCAAGAGAACTTTGCTGTTATTGCCGTGGTAGTTTTAGCAGGCTCGTAAGTGTCATGACAGGAAGCCTCACAGGCAGGATCGGTAGAACATATTCCAGTTATTCAATTCTCGTTATAGTGGCCACAAGACTGAATAGAGAAGGCTATTCCAAACATGTCCCCACTGAAATGCTTCGATTGATATTCTATATTCAATACGCAGCATCATCTTATTTTACTAAAAAAAATGTTTTTTTTTTTTTACCCATAGCTGGGACCCCCTAATTTGTATTAAAATGTATAAAATTGTATAAAATGTATTTTTATATTTTTTTAATTCTGCATTTATTGATATTTTTCTATGAAAAATGTAATTTTTCTCATTTTATTATATAAAATTAGTGTTGATTTTTGTTTGAGAGTTCACTATTTTACCCATAGATGGGACCCCCCAAATTTTACTAAAAAAATATATTTTTATATTATTTTAATGTTGTATTTATTGATATTTTGCTATAAAATAATGTAATTTTTCTCATTTTATTATACAAAAGTAGTGCTGATTTTTGTTTTGTAGTTCACTATTTTACCCATATCTGGGACCCCCCCTAATTTTACTAAAAAAATGTATTTTTATATTTTTTTAATGCTGAATTTATTGATATTTTTCTATAAAAAATGTAATTTTTCTCATTTTATTATATCAAAGTAGTATTGATTTTTGTTTGAGAGTTCACTATTTTACCCATAGCTGGGACCCCCTAATTTTACTAAAAAAATATATTTTTATATTATTTTAATGTTGTATTTATTGATATTTTGCTATAAAATAATGTAATTTTTCTCATTTTATTATACAAAAGTAGTGTCGATTTTTGTTTGGGTGTTCCCTACTTTATCCATAGCTGGGACCCTCTAAATTTACTAAAAAAATGTATTTTTATATTTTTTTAATGCTGCTTTTATTGATATTTTGCTATAGAATAATGTAATTTTTCTCATTTTATTATACAAAAGTATATTTTTTTGTTTGGGTGTTCCCTACTTTATCCATAAAATTTACTAAAAAAAATTTTTTATATTTTTTTATTATTGATATTTTTTACAGAATAATGTAAATTATACAAAAAGTAGTGTTGATTTTTGTTTGGGAGTTCACTATTTTACCCATAACTGGGACCCCCTAAATTTACTAAAAAAATGTATTTTTATATTTTTTAATGTTGCAGTTATTAATATTTTGCTATAAAAATGTCATTATTCTCATTTTATTATATAAAAGTAGTACTGATTTTTGTTTGAGAGTTCACTATTTTGCCGATAGCTAGGGCTCCCTAACTGGTGCTACCACCCCGGGCCAGTGTGGACCTGGGAACCCTAGCAATTAAGAGGCGTTTCCACGCTTTTCAAAACCTCCAATCACCCGATAAGTGGTCTTACTGTCGAATGTAGTTTACCGTCATACCCAGAAGGCTGAATACAAAAAAAAAAAAAAAAAATTCAGACTGAAAATTAAAATGCTATTTGAAATACTATTTTGAGTTAAAAACTGATCAAAAAACACTTTATATATTTCGCCTATGTCGCGTGTTTCGCACACAGCCTTAAAATCTGTGCAAATTGCTGCCGGTGGTTAAGAACTTAAGTATTCAAAATCATTTAAGTACTTCGGAAACAAATGAACAATTCAGCTTCTCTTGACGATCAGATAATTTATCGTATCTCTAAAGCTATAGAATGTTTTAGAGAGCATACCATCGAATTTGGAACGCCCGAGGTGATGCCATGGAAATCAAGATTAATGTATACCGAGTTCTAGTAATTATAATTCCAAATTCTGGATCCCATTCCTACAGGTACCATACCCGCCATCATTATGCCTTCCATAACCAGTACCAAATTTGTGGCTATTCCCTGGAAGACAAAATATTCAATATTAATCTGTTTTGAAAGTGCGAAATCGGGGGACTAGTCATGGTCAGTGTAAAGGAATCGTGGTCCCACGAATCTATGTTACAAGACCGCCCCCACTCTACTGCATATCAATTTTCATAAAGTAATATTTATATAAAATACAAATTTTATTGTAACCTAATTATGTACAATAATGGATCATATGCAGTGTAAGTGAACAATTCAATTAGAAAAATTGAAAATCTAAATAAAAATTCACAGTCCACAGCCAAGGCTATAGAACCCAGTCTGTCCTGCTATTTATCCATAGCTGTGGGGAGAAGAAGAGGATTCATACCTTTCCCAAGGGTATTAGCACGTAAGTGAATCTAATGGATTCGTCTGGAATTCGAACTCGGCTCTCAGATTTCTCATCGTGCCTCCTGCGTCCCTTAACAAGGCTTTTTTAGCCCAGTCTATCGTATTGAAAAATGTCGAATGCATAAACGTTGTGATCACAACATAAGAAATACTAAGAATTGTTTCAATTGTTTGAAGAATTTTTCCAATAATATACAGACTCTTCCGTAATAATTTCACACTGGAATAATAAGTACACTCAGGGCCAGTGTAAGAGTTTTGTAACCGCTCTCCACCCTGAATCTATGATACGGGCCCCACTCTGTACTACATGTCAACTTTCATAAGGTAGTATTCATATAAAATACAAATTTTATTGTAACCTAATTATGTCCAATGATGGATCATATGCAAATATAGATGAACAATTCAATTAGAAAAATTGAAATTAAATACAATGTATCTAAATAAAATTTAGAGACATACCATAATAGATCATTACATCTTAGATGAATTAACAAGGTCTTGCCGCAAATTTTGACATCAAATTGCGATTAATCTTGTTAAAAAGTTGAATAATTTAATACATTCACCATTAGAGATAAAAACATAATGAGTTTTGCATAGTCTTTTTCGAGACAGAAACAAATTCATGGATTTAGACAAAAAAAAAAAGATCTCCGAATGACGTCCAAATCTGCGAAAATTTATTGTCCTTTAATATTCACTTATTTTAATTTGTACCGTATATAAATTTAGGTAGAAAAAAAGCCAATGTTGATAAGACAGCGAGGATCACAGAGCATTGTCCAGGGCTGCCAAATCAGGCTTGGGCCCCTTTTAATATTAATAATCTAATCTTGATTTTACTTTCCAAGCTTATTTGCAAATCTCTTGTATAAGTAACCTATTCCCAACTTAGAAGCTAGAATTTTATTTAATCTATGCGGGTAGATTTTTACGTCAGATGTCTACAGGTATCATGCACTTCAGTAATATCTGGTGCATCAGTGATTAAACCGGTACTGCTACCACGCTTTTTCTGGAGACGAAGATGGCTAGACATCAAGAAGGATAAAAAAAAAGAAAAAACTGTCAAAGGGTGGACATCTTGTAAGGTTAACTACCATCTAACACGATGGCGTAGACTGGGCTCCACAGTTTTGCATACAGTCCATTTTGGTGATGACACGGCCTCGCTGGCCAAAGAGCTTCCTAGCCTGAATTCATCGGGCAGGGCGGGAGTTTCCTCCGATGAAATCAACGGCTACGTGACTTGTGAACAATACGAACCCTAACTTTGGAGGAGATTGGCTCTGGTTTTGAACTGATGAGGTGTGGGCTTAACCAGGTATAACTGCCCAAGACACACCACTCAGAAATGACTGCCTCTACGGTTTTCATCCCAAATATGTGGAGGGAACTAGTCAGCTGCACAGTGATCCTACGACCACACCCGATCATTGGGTGGATAATAATGATGATGGGTAGAATCTTCTCAAGATTCCATATTTGGGAGATATTGCGTATCATGTATCGTTTACTGATTTGCCTTTGTGTCGTTTGTCCATTTCTGATCCTGAGTTCATGTGTTTCTTTCAAAACTACCTGACACAGGGATTGAACTCGCAACTGCCAGGGAACCAGATATTCTTAGCCAATATTGTCTGCTGCTAGGAAAGTTAGTTAACTGTATCGTGCTAGACAATTTTTATCACCAGAATCTATCTTGTATATTTATAAGTCTACCATTCGTCCGTGCATTAAATGTTATTGCCACATCTGGTCAGGTGCCTCTGCTACGTATCTGGAGATACGTGAAATATTCTAAAGAATATCGGCTTCAATAACTTTCCCACCGTAGTAACATAGCTTGCCTCTGTCTTTTCTATAAATATTTTCATGGCAATTGTTCTGATGCGCCTTTTTCGTTGGTACCTCGACTTCATGAATTCAAGAGTAGTACTAGATTGACTTGACTTTGATTTGTATCGGTTTTTCACCCTGGTCGGGTTAAACCTGCTTCCTCCCGAGCAAGTACAGCACCACGGACCATCGCTGCCCACGCTCGTCGATCCTGAGCCAGATCACGCGAAATGGCGAGCCAAACGCGATTCCATCGTCGAAGACCAACTACTTGTGGACCCGATAGTACTACTAGGCCATCCTTGATTGTGCTAGCCCACGTCCTCAGATGCCCACCGACACGTTTTCGCCAGCCAGGAAGAGAAGGAGGGAGAAGTACATCGCGGATGAGCTCTCCCTCAGGGCGTCGAGCTGCGTTCCCGAACCATCGGAGACGACGCTGAAGCAGGACGGGTGGAAGAGGACGGAGACTCAGGCGTCGACGTAGAGTGGCCGTGGGCACACGATCGATTCGGCGGTATCGTAGAATGCAGCGAAGGCAATCGTTGTCGAACACTTCAAGCCTTTGTAGGTCAACCGCTCTAAGTGGCCACGTTTCGCAGACATAGAGAAGGATAGTCCGAACAACAGCCTGATAGATGCGCCCCTTCGTAGCCGTGGAAATCTCCCGTCGCCCCCATAGTGATCACTTGAGACGTACGAATGCGGACCTTGCAGCTCCTATACGGCGTTCAACCTCAGCAGCAGCCCGTCCGGATGGTATAATGGTTGAACCGAGATCGACGAAAGACTGCCCATCCTCCAGATTGACCCTGTCCAGCGTCAGTTGCTGCCAGTTGACTGGATCAATCAGGAACGGCATGACTTTGGTCTTCGAGGCATTGATGGTCACACCCACATCCCGGGTTGCAGCTTGCACATGGTTGAGCGTAGCTTGCATATCGTCACAGTTCGATCCGACCAAGACAATGTCGTCCGCGTAGGCCAGATCAGACACCCTGACATTCCGACCAACTGCAACTCTAGCGTAGTCCTGAAGGGCCTTGCCGAAGATGTAGTCGATTGTAGGGCACACCCTTGCCGCACACCAGTCTTCACCTCAAACGTATCCGACTCCTCACCTTATGGTTAGGAGTAGCAGTACTAGATTGGCGGCTAGGTCTCATCATTTTATTGTTGAAATTGCTAAAATGCATTTCTAAGGAACTTAACAGTAAAACAGTTCCACAATGCAGATAGGAAACAGTTTTTCAATAGTAATGCACCATAAGCAATTTTCAAAAAAATACGGCAGAAAGTGATTGTTTGTATTGAGGAACTTTTTTTTTTAAAAATCATATCATTCCATACTGGGCATTAAAGCCACTAAGACACAAAGTGTTACTGAGTGTGAAAGAATAAGAAAAAAAGAGACAGAAGTAAGAACAATAGAAGAGTAATCAAGAAGACAGTAGATAGCGATTGGCATTTGCATTTCAATTTTTGAAGATCAAAGTTGTCTGGAAAGAATGGACCCGGAAGAGAGTTCTACAAGTGTGAGGTTCAAGTAAAGAAACTATTAGCAAAGAACTTACGGTTATATCTAGCCAATTCAACTGGGAATTGATGAGAACTTGTCGCTAATCTAGTAGTGTGCTTAAATTCATAAAGTTTCAGTGTCAGAGCGAAGAGTTCATACGAACAATTACCATAAAAGTATTTATAGAAAAGGCACAGGGAAGCTACATTACGGCGCTGAGAATGTGACTGAAGCCGAGACGCCAGGTCAGGACTAATAATATTGCTGATTTTTCTTTTGACTTTATCAAGAATCTCTAAATATAAAGCAGGAGCTGCGGAACATATGTTCCAGCAATAACTAATGCAAGGTTTATTGTTAAAATTATAGAATCCAACATATGATACTCACCCTTACAAGGTAGTTCTCAACTAGCGTCCAGTTGGCAGACAAAAAAAAAAACAAAAAAAAAAAAAAAAAACGGCTGTAACTCAATACACACTCCGTACCAGTCTGTTTGTCCAACTGATTTCTACAAAAATAGGAGCAACATGTGTGTAATAATTGATTATTGTCTGAAAGAAGTATTGTGGCTATGCCATTGAGATAGTTCAGTCAGTCCATTAAACGCATATTTAGAAAGGGCCAAATAACATTAAGGAAATTGTTGCCTTTCATAACGTTTCTTTGAGAAAAAAAAAAGGCCGCCGGAGACTAATTACTGAAGAAGGGGCGGAGTATCTCATGTTGTAGCTGGAAACAGACATAACGTTCGACGAGATTAATTTAAGAGTTGACTTGATAAAACAAGCGTTCAGTCTTCCTTTCTTTCGAAAACACGAACGACTGGATCCGCGTAAATAAATAAATAAATAAATAAATAAATAATAATAATAATAATAATAATAATAATAATGAAAAAACAACTGTAAAGAAAACAGTAACACGAAGTGAATCGATTCAAACAAGTTTTGAATATTGTTTCAAATATTGAGAAAGCCAAACGAAATAATAGAAATTTCACAAAAATTATTACTTCTGCATGAAGACATATTGAATAAATTCTGTTTATTGTTCGGTAAATGTGCTTCTTTTATTTCTGTTGCTTTTACTCATTTGTGTTTTCATTTTCAGTGTTGGATTTTTGAGTCTGTCTTTGTGTCCTACTTTAATCTGAAATACAAAACAATTAAAACAAGCGTTATTTGTTTTTTCACTTTCCTTTGTAAATTCCAAATCGATTTTTGAAAAGTATATTGGATATTACAGCCGGAAAGAGTTCCTATTATTCTTCAAAGTTATATTTCTTTTAGACAAAGGAATTCTTTACGGAGAAATCATTTGTTCTTTAAATAACATTACAGAAAGCTTAGAGTGATTATACATGAAAACAAGTTTAAATATTCTTCTAGCCCTCTTTTATATATATAAATATATATGCTAGCAGCGTGGCCCGTGCTTGATTCAAAAATAGTACGACACATACAGCAATCGCTATCACTTGACATAAAATATTTTGCCCTTCCTTGCCTTTAAAGGAGTGCCCTTTGCCGTGCTGATGTTGCTATATGTTTTACTTTTTGCCTATCTCACACTGCGAATTTTTTCTAAGCTCGATACTAAACATTAAATCAGTTACGAAAAAAGAACTAAACAAAATGAACACAAAACGATCAGCTTTAAAAAAGGACTCGTAACTGGAAAAACCGAATGAAAAAAAGAATGTTAACAACAAATACTTTTTCACACCCAACCCAGTTCTGCGGAATCAGAATCAACGTTGAGTTTAAGCAAGCGAATGAGCCAATTGGAGTAAAGTGCAATGCAGATTTAAATTTTTCCCACTTGTGACAAATGCAGCTATCGATTTTTTTTTTTTGCATGCTAGCATGCTCGTTAACATTCGTGTCAGTCAGCTGTTGGCTCTCACGCTGACCAATAGAATCTTCCTGCCTATTCGTGGCAGCAAGCTATAGGCTCTCACTCTGGCCAGTAGAAAATGGCCGCAAACTACAGGAAAACTGCCGTAGAAGCATGAAAAAATCGATTATTTCCACTATCGATGGGAGTTGTGCAATGCAACGTCGGTCTTGACCTTCCCTCTAACTTGGAGCATGTACATGTAAATTTTGGTGCAAATCCGTCGAAAATTGCGGCCGTGCATTCGTTACACACACATCCTGCCTTTATATATATATATATAGGGGTAAATATCACATACAAATACATATAAATTCACTATAGTTTAAGAAACAGAGCTATTTAATGTATACATATTAAGGACTATACATGGCGACAAAGATGAAGACAATATTCCGAATAATGTAAATAGTGTACTAAATATAATATCCACAAGTTTGAGGACTATGCCTAATATCGGTCTATATTTCTGAGATGAGATTATGTACACTATTTACTTTATTCGAACTATTTTCCTCATCTTTGTCGCCGTTTTTATTACAACATTACGGCCGTTGTACGCTCCGACCTTCTTCAGGTGGTTGGAATGTCGAACTGAACCCTTTATTTCGCTCACTGGGGTAGACTGTTCTAGTTCCACGTGCCATGTTTAATGGATGTCAGTTATCTGTTATCTCCTGTTAATTCCCCTCTGAAAGTTCTCCACTGCCTTAACCGAGTATTGAACTCACACTCTTTGGGTCCTGTCACTGGATCTAACCAACGCCTTTATCCATATATCCATGGATAAAGGCGTTAAAGCCGTTATTTTAATTTATGCTGTCTACTTTTCTTTTCAACTTTCTTAATCAAGTGAATAAAACAGATTCTCAATCTGTCAAAATTATGAAACTTTGTCTGAAGGATATATCCTGTTCACGCACGCGCACACGCACACACACACACACACATACATACGTCATATATATATATATATATATATATATATATATATATATATATATATATAGATAGATAGATAGATAGATAATATTAGTGGTAAATATACACATACATATGCAAAATATATAAATATATATACATAGGTGCATACACATACATGTATAGAATCCAGGTAGAACTCAATGTCCAGGACAGACTAAGGATATAATAAAAAGGCTTAAACACTAATATTCCATGGTCATAATTTATTCCATTGGAATCGTAAATACGATCCAATTCATCAGACTTAAAATTCAAAAAAAAAAAATTTTGAATTTGTAGGTCTGATGAATTGATTTTATATATATATATATATATATATATATATATAAATGAACATTGAAGTCAACACTCAGAGACGACAGGCTGTTTCATGCTAGACACAAACGCCAGGCGGCCTGACGATTGCGTCAAGCATGAAACAGCCTGTCGTCTCTGAGTGTTGACTTCAATGTTCATTTATATATATATATATATATATATATATATATATATATATATAATGAGAGAGAGAGAGAGAGAGAGAGAGAGAGAGAAGCGTCCTGACGATTGCGTCTAGCATGAAACAGCCTATATATTTATATATATATATGTACAAATCTGTATAATTTTCTTTTCAATAATTTTGAGGCTTACAGCCACATCGCATTGGAACACCGGCTCCCGTAAGATCAACAAAGTTGAGCAATGTCGAGCCTGGTCAGTATATAAATAGGTTACTGCTTTGGAATACCAAGTGAGCTTGAACGTGCGGGTGTTATAATGGATAATGACTCCCAATTTTTGATCGGAAAGTTGAGTTCCAAATATAACCATAGGGATTGTATGAATCCATCTTTTCCCTGACTCAGCTATGACGAGTAAGAGATGCTATTACTTAGATTAATATATATCACGAAACCATTATTATATGAAAAAATCTTTCAATCTCAAAAAAAAAAAAAAAACTAAAATAAAGAAAATAATTCTTGCTTTAAATACTCTGCAAAGGGTTGATAAGCCGTAAAATATTGTTATTGGACGATCAGGTTTACGGTCATAACACCTTGAAACATCGGTGCTCGTCCGATCACCGAGCCTGGTCAGTACTTAGATGGGTGACCGCTTCGGAGTACCAGGTGCCGGTTGGTGTAATGGATAACGAATCAGAATGAAAACTCGGAGATCCGAGTTCGAATTCAAGTTGAAGTTGCATGAAAGATATCATCAGACAATGGAAAGAAGGGTTGGATACATTGTCCAATAAAGTTAGTGCTGGAAAATCAGGCTTTACACTGGTTTCGAACGAATTTCTTCTTTATGTGACAACTTCCTGTCTCTTGCAGCTCTTAATAAACTTTGTCTTTCTGTTATAACCCCAAAGGCCTGTTCCGCCATCCATTTGCTCAAGCGTTGCATTCTGTCGTTCTTGCCCTCTATCTGTCCCGTGAGTATCAGATTTTCCAAGCCCTCATGCTCTAGAAACCTTAATTGTCCTTTATATTAGTTTCTTTATTTTTCGTCCACAGTTAAAACCCTACCCAGATATTTAAATTTTTGTACTTGGTTGATTTTGGCATCTCCAATTTGTAATTCGCACTTTGGGCTGCCCCTTTTGCTAACAACCATGCATTCTGTTTTCTTGCAGTTGATGTTTAATCCTTTCTTTTCGCTTTTCTTCACTACCCTCTGTTGAAGGTTTTGTAGCGTTTTTTCGACATTTACTGACTGAACACTAGTAGACATTTTTTATCTGTCTCCTGGTGTCTTTTTATGCACCGTGTACCCCTCCTATCCCTTAATAACTTTGTCTTTCTGTTATTTCTCCTAAGCGCTGTTCCACCATCCATTGACTTAGGCTCATTAAGTAGGTAATGCTTCGTTTTCCTATGTCCCTTTTGCCTTCAAACTGTCCCGTAAGTGTCAGGTTTTCTAAGCCCTCTTTCCTCATTATATGCTTCAGAAACCACAAATGTCTCTTACTGATATTAAGGATTAGTTTCCTTTTTGTTTCCATTTTCTCCAAAACTTCGTTGTTGCTCACATGTTCGGTCCATGGTATTCTCACAATCAGAATTACTGATGCTTCAAGTCTCACATTTCTGATGCCTCAAGTATCACATTTTTGATGCTTCAAGTTTCACATTTCTGATACTTCATGTTTCACATTTCTGATGCTTCATGTCTCACATTTCTGACGACTCAAATTTCACGTTTCTGATGCTTCAAGTCTCACATTTCTGATGCATCAAGTCACACACGTATGATGCTTCAAGTTTCACATTTCTGATGCTTCAAGTCTCACATTTCTGATGCATCAAGTGTCACATTTCTGATGCTTCAAGTTTCACATATCTGATACTTCACGCTTCACATTTCTGATGCCTCAAGTCTCACATGTATGACGCTTCAAGTCTCACATTTCTGATGCCTCAAGTTTCACATTTCTGATACTTCCTGTTTCACATTTCTGATGCTTCAAGTCTCACATTTCTGATGTTTGAAGTTTCACATTTCTGATGCTTCAAGTCTCACATTTCTGATGCTTCAAGTATCCTTTTCATCGTTCAGATCTTCCAGCATCCACTATCATATTTGGAAGACAGACATCACGTTAATATTTAGTATTCTTTTCATTGTTTCAAGCGAAGTCTTTCGACTTCTTAGTACTCTTCTTAGCTTTTAGAATGCATGTTTGACTATCACAATAAACCTTCGGATTTCAGTGACACACGTCCCGTCCTTTGTTAAAACACTTATTCTAAAAGCTGACATTTCAACATATCCTTCTCATTTATGGATAGCGAATATTAAAATTGTTTTCCGTCAAAAGGAAAAATGGAGGAAAAGTAGGTGATATTTCCTCATTTCATATTCTTTTATTTCGAGAAAGGAGAACGATATAACGCTATACAAACTGCTTAGATGATCTGATCACATACCTGATATCGTATCTTCGATTTATTACGTATATCGATCCTTGCTCTATTCACTTAATGGTCAGAATTTAAGTTCTCTTGTAAAAACCACTTAGACGGATATCTATATATATACTTATATCTATCTACCTCACTACTCATTATCGATTGATCAATCGATCTATTCTTGCTCTGTACTTTTTATATCTTGCTCTCTCTCTCTCTTTTTTTTATCTTGCTTAGTATAATCATTTTCTATCTATCTATCTATCTATCTATCTATCTATCTATCTATCTATCTATCTATCTATCTATTGATTCTCTCTCGCTCTCTCTCTCAGCGCAATGCCTTTATCTGCCTCACTAGCTGTCTATGTATCTATTTATCTACTTCAGTCTTCCCACCATACTATGACAGTTATTTACATATCTCTCTATTCTCGCTCTTTGCATTATAATTATCTCTCTCTCTCTCTATCTATATATATATATATATATATATATATATATATCTTTCTAGTCATATCTATCTATCATATATATATATATATATATATATATATATATATATATATACACACACGTGTATATATATATA
>CAHIKZ030001111.1:247500-252500 GCA_903632075.3 Acanthosepion pharaonis | reverse complement strand
CCATCTCACAAAATATTTACTTTCTAAACAGCACTAAACTAACTGAGTATCTTTTTTCCAGGTTTTCAGATAAGAGGTTTAGTCATCCTGATACCATTCGTCGTAAGAATCGCTGAAAAGCCCTATGAGTTATTCAGCCAGAAAGAGAACAAGTTAAAATCGTCTCGTATCAGCCCCACTATATCATCCCAACTGAGCAATGGTGAGAGGAAAAAGATCATTCATGACTTCAGTAATGGTATTCATACTCTGGTTTCCATCTTCAAAGTCCGTTCAAGAACCATCAAGAGAACATCGGATAAGTTTTAAAAAAAGAGGGAACAGTAACGCCGAAACGTATGTGTGTATGTGTGTGAAAAGTGTATATATATATATATATATATATATATATATATATATATATATATATATATATATATATAATTTATATATTATATATGCGGTACTTATTACAAAGCGCACAATATCAGAGATAGAGTTAACATATTTGGTTGGATTGATGTGAGTTTGTGACCTTAGGTTTCACGCTTTTGCGATCGTCAGACAAACGCAAAAGCGTGAAACCCTAGGTCACAAACTCACATCAATCCAACTAAATATATATATATATATATATATATATATATATATCAACGAAAATTATATATTCATATTAACTATATATATATCGGAATATATATATATATATATATATATATATATATATATATATATATATATATATATATATATATATATATATATATATATATTAGTTAATGATTAATTATATAATTTTCGATAATTCTTCTGTTAAGCTTGGAAAGTAATTATACATTCTTATTGTTCAAAGTAGTGACCAATAGAGTTTTAAAATCTTGGAGAAGCTTTGAGAATTCCAGTAAGATATCTTCAAAAATTTCTTAGATACTAGGGTTCAAATTTGAATCTAACGAATGGACAATTTTGCTTTTACCGATTTGGATAATTTTTCTATCACCCGGTGTGTATATATATATATATATATATATATATATATATATATATATATATATATATATATATATATGATAGATAGATAGATAGATAGATAGATAGATAGATAGATAGCTGGTATGATTTCACATTAGAAATATATATTCATATATATATATTGATTTTCCTAGCGTAGCGTAGATGTAGCACAAGGCCGAAAATAGGGGCAATCCTGTGAGGATCGAATTCTGAAAATTTTCTTTCATCTCTCTTTTTCGATTATAGAATAGCTTTCATTTTATTTAATTTTTTTCTTTCTTTCTCTCTTTTTCTTCTTATTTTCCTGTATCGTCTTTCTTTCTCTCGTTTTCTTACTCTTTCTTTCATTTCATGTTTTCTTCTTTCTTTCTTTCTTTCTTTCTTTCTTTCTTTCTTTCTTATTACAATAATCAATCTTTCTTTTTATGTCTTTTTTTCGTTCTTATTACAATTGTTATTGTTTGCTTGTTTCTTTCTTTCTTCTTTCTTTCTTTCCCTTATTTTGATTTTCCTTTCCAATTTTATCTCTCAATAACATAAATCCCATTTTTCTCTTCTTTTCTTGTTAGTGGATTTCCTGATTAAATTCACCTCACGTCACCTTTCCTTCCTCCCTCAAAAAAATTTTTTTTCCATTTTCATCCCCTTT
The DNA here is from genome assembly GCA_903632075.3 of Acanthosepion pharaonis. Classification (NCBI taxonomy): domain Eukaryota; kingdom Metazoa; phylum Mollusca; class Cephalopoda; order Sepiida; family Sepiidae; genus Acanthosepion; species Acanthosepion pharaonis. The sequence goes on along the minus strand of CAHIKZ030001111.1, from coordinate 250,858 downwards.
CTAATCGCACTTCTCATCTGCCTACATATTTTTTCTTTTATCAATCACCTATTTTTCATAGACAGCTCGCTTTCCCGCCCTTTATTATTTATCCGCCAAAACCGACAGGAAACTGCTACCTGTGCTCAACAAGCACCAAGGTAACGGAATGGCAGTCTTGGCTCCAGGAAAAGAGTTTTCTGATAAACCTTTCAATGGATTCTTTCCTACTTTTACCTCAGCCACACCCCTGCGTTTCCTTTCATGTGCTCTTCTCGAAGTAGACTATACCGCCGTCTTTGAATCTATCGTTAATGCCCTTGGGTAGAGAAATTTTTATCAGATTGAAACGAGAAAGGAATCAATAACTTCGGTCTCAGGTTGCGAATCTAAGGATTAGAGATTCACGGATTTTGGCTCGCAAAGTTGGAATGGTGATGAATCTTTGAAATGTTTCCTATTTGTCTTTCAGAAATATCGCACGCCGAAGACAACGGCTTTATACACAGCATAAAAAAATATAAACATAGGTCTTTATTTATATGCTATTCATCATCACGTGATCAGAATAAAGTAATATACGCTTACACACACGTACAGATGCACGCATTTTTAATGTCATACCCTTTCAAGGTGTAGGCGTACAGTGGTCTTTATAGAATTGTACTTATTGCCTGCGAGTTGACATGCATTCTTTAGAAAGAGAGTCGATTGGTTTCCCATTGTATTTACCGCTTGTAATTCAGAGTTTTCCTTCTTCCTGAAAGGTTGCTACATAAGGCCAGAGATCCCAGTGCAACCAATGATTTAATTTATAGTTGGAAGAAGAAGCATACCTTCTCCAGAGGCATTAGTGCACATACGTAACTGAATGCAACAGAGATACTAGGAATTTAAAATGGGAACGTCGATTCTAATTTCCAACAATGTATCTGTCAAGTATCCAGCACATACACAGACACATATATATATATGTATATTGCTCTACTCTGTATTGTGGCCTCTCTTAAATTAAATGTTATGAACGTTGGAATTGTACTCTATTCGTTCTCATCTTACCTGGATACATACATACATACATACATACATACATATATATATATATATATATATATATATATATATATATCTCTCTGTGTGTGTGTATGTAAGGTGTATACATAGTGAGACAGTCGTTCACTTTTGAACCGACTGCTCGGTTGAACTCTCTTCCTACGGACGGGAGGAACACGAAGGAGGATCCGCCGAAGGGCGGAGTCTCCTTCGGGGAGGTAAACCGGCCCTGAACCCGTTTATACGGGTTCAATGGGCATATTTTTGGCCGAGCCAACGGGCTCGGAATGCCCACGTTTAAAAGGCCTTGTGCCACATGACACCCTCGTGGGGGGATGACTCAATATCGTAAGGTGTATACATATATATATATATATATAAAAGTATGTGGTGCAGTTCAATTTGTATGAATGATTCATGAATATATATATATACATGAAAATATATATATATATATATATATATATATATGAACATATATATAATAATATATATATATATATATATATATATTCATGTATATATATGTTCATATATATATATATATATATATATATTCATGTAATATATATATATATTACATGAATCATTCATACAAATTGAACTGCACCACATACTTGATATATATATATATATATATATATATATATATATATATATATATATATATATACATATACACACATACACACACTCATATATATATATATATATATATATATATGTTTGTATGTATCCAGGTAAGATGAGAACGGATAGAGTACAATTCCAACGTTCGTAACATTTAATTTAAGAGAGGCCTCAATACAGAGTAGAGCACTATTCTTTATTTTGGGATATTACATCGGAAACCTCGAAAGTCAAAATCGCTACACAATTGCAATTGTGTAAATGGACATATTTGTACCAGCGTGTTATCTGAAATTTAAAATCAGTCGTATTGACAGTTAGAATATTCCTGTTGTTATGGCCACAGATCACCTCCGTGGCACAATATGTGGGCATATATGCAGGTCACTAGCGGGGTTGATGTATCACATACGACATAAACATAAAAACGGAACGAGCCTGTCGGATCCTCATAGGTCGATATCGACCGGAGGCTCCATCATATATATATATATATATATATATATATATATATATATATATATATTTTTCAACATCATCACTTGATAAGACACAGAGTGTGTTGAAACAAAATGGCTATTTTTGTAGTGATTTTATAACATACTTATGTTATAATTTTTTTTAAAAATAATTATATATATATATATATATATATAATAGCAGGCCACTCGTATTCAGGAAGCTAGCCAATCCCTGTTGCAGACGCTCGCTCAGGCACATTTATGTTGCTCAACATCCGCAGAGTCCAGCTGTGATTTATACTGCAACTATGCTGAGCAGACCTTAGTTACCGTTTCTGGCAGAGAGGGTATTATCTAGCGTGATCAACAATTTGAAGAGAGAGAATGAGAGGGAGAGAGAGAGAGAGAGAGAGAGAGAAAGAGAGGGAGAGATGCAGACAGATAGACAGGAAGTGATAAAAAGAGAGATAGGCGGATAGATAGACAGGAAGAGAGAAGAGAGAGGAAGGCAGACAGACAGAAAGTGAGAAAGAGAAAGTGAGGCAGACAGACAGGAAGTGAGAATGAGTGTAAGAGCGAGTGAGAGAGAAAGGCAGACAGATCGACAGGAAGTGAGAAAGAGAGAGAGAGAGAGAGTGGCCGACAGATAGACAGGTAGAGGGAAAGAGAGAGAGAGAGAGAGAGACAGACAGACAGACAGAGAGACAGACAGACAGACTGTTCTTAACCCCAATAAATAATTTCTAAAACAGATACACTAAATATCTTTTTATATAAGTTCCTTCAGAAAGACATAAAAATGGCTCCTGATTTTTTTAAAAGTGAACCATTTTGAAAAGACTCTGTACTGTAAATAGGTTTCCATTTTGTTTGCTTTCTTTATAACCTGTTCTTTACGTTCCAAAGTGCATCATTTATTTTCTCTCTCTCTCTCTCTTTCACTCTCCGCCATCTTTCTCTCTCTCTCTCTCTCTCTCTCTCTCCCCATTGCATTCAGTTCGTACTTTCTCCTGAAGTGAATTATCAATTGAGTTTTTCTCAATCTCTCGATGTTGTTATCCTTTGACTAATAATAATAATGCCAGTCGTGAATGTCACCCTGTTCTTTGTAACGGAGGGTGCTGCCATGTTTTTCAAATACTGCACAGTTAACGGGAGCGTAAACATTAAGAGGACATCGAAGGAGAAAGAGAGAGAGAGAGAGAGAGAGAGAGAGAGAGAGAGTTTTGAGTGCA
>CAHIKZ030001111.1:240000-242500 GCA_903632075.3 Acanthosepion pharaonis | reverse complement strand
AGAAAACACTGAACTAAACACTAAGAAGAGAAAACACTGAACTAAACACTACAAAGAGAAAACACTGAACTAAACACTAAGAAGAGAAAACACTGAACTAAACACTAAGAAGAGAAAACACTGAACTAAACACTACAAAGAGAAAACACTGAACTAAACACTAAGAAGAGAAAACACTGAACTAAACACTAAGAAGAGAAAACACTGAACTAAACACTAAGAAGAGTAAATCTATGGCTGTCATTAAAAGGAACAGCCCAATATACAATTTACAAATCGGAGATACCAAAATGAAACTGAAACTGAACATATATTGGAACTATTTAAACAAGAGGACGAAAATACGACCCCGAAATCCGAAGGTGAATTGGGATAGCGAAATATGCCTTTAAAAAGCTAAGCAAAATATTAAAAAGCATGAAAATTTCGTTAGCAACAAAGAAAGGATTACTGAACTGTTACATAATATCAGTTCTCCTATATGGTAGGAAATGCTGAGCAATCTCCTCACCGAAGAATAAGAGACTTGATGCAACAATATGCATTTCTACAGAAGGATACTGAGAATACCATGGGCTGAACATGTGAATACGTTCTTGAGAAAATAGAAAAAGAAGGCACACTCATACTTAACATCAGAAAAAGACAGTTGAAATTTTTAGGGCGAATAATGAGGAAAGAGGTCTTGGTAAATTTGACACTCACAGGACACCGAACGAACTTGAATAAATAGATAGCAGAAATGGGTTTAGGAGAGATAACAAAAGACAAAATTTATTAAGAGCTACAATGGACAAGAAATTGTGGAGAGCCATGATCGTCAATCGTTCTGAAGAGACATAGCACATCGTAGAAAAATATGTTAAGTATATCTCAGTTTAAACATTTCTGTCGACATCAGCTTATATATATATATATATATATATATATATATATATAATTCATTGTATACATTTCCCTCTCTATCAGTTTACATACCCATCTATCTATTTATCTATCTATAGTGGTGGAGTTCGAATGTTTTCAAAGTGAATGGGTTCGAGGCTTTATAAAGCACAATCATGAAATTGCTTGCATTTAGTTAAGTGTTTTTGGTATGCATGCATGTATATATGACTGTATCTACCTGTGGGCTTGTTTGCAGTACACGTGACATACAGGCAGAAAATATTTATTTCATATGAATGCATTCATCGATGAGTATTTGAATATTCAAATAGCTCTTTACGTTTATATACACACAGATATATATATATATATATATATATATATATATATATATATATATATATATATATATATAATGAATATAACGTGAACTGTGAACGCAATTTGTAATATTAATAATGAATTTTCATCGAGAACGCCGGTTTAATTTATATTCCTGTATATATGTATATATATCTATGTTTGTTCCCATACACGCACAGAAAGTCATGATTAACTTACACACACACACACACACACAAACACACACACACACATATATATATATATATATATATATATATATATATATATATATATATATGCACGTGTTTTCTCTTTGTGCTGTTTTTCTTTTTATTCACTTTTTAACTTCTCCGATATTTGCTTTTTATTTCATGACATATGTCTTTAGGCTTTCTTCTATTAAAATGTCCACCTCGTTCCCCTCTCATCCGCCATCTTTTCTACAAAACCACTTTAGCGTTTATTCCATTACTTATCTTGCATTTTTTTTCCCGTCCATCGATCCTACTCTTGCGTAAACAACACAATTTCTTATTTTTTATGTCAACAGCAACAGTCATTATGTGAACGTTGGTAAGGAAATTCTACTACTACTGCTACTACTACTACTACTCCTACTACTCGTACTACTACTACTATTAAAAATAATAATAGTCAAAACAGTAAGAATATTAATATTAATAAGCAACAAAAAGTGTGCAGCACATTGTCAATGGCTGTACACGACAGGAACAAAAAGAGTACAGACGATAACAATAACTCTCAGACTACACTGGTCTCAAGTGTGCCGAGAAATGCTTCGAACATTCACCATAGTGAGTAGCCAAGAATGATCAAGTGAAGCTCATGCGCAATACGACCATCTTCACTGACAAGCGATTGGAGAGCAATCGCCCTGATATCCCATTTGTGCACAAGAGCTGTCATGAATAGTTCCCGATAGAGTTAGCGATACTTTGGGATAAAAAAAAATTCGTGAAGACGGAGCAGACGAAAATACAGAGGTAGCAAGATCTAGCAGGGTAAATCTGAGAAAATTACCAAGCATCAGCTCAAATTGAGACTATTTGAGACTATTCCGGACTATTTCCAGGAATCATTTTTCCCCGGAAGACGTCTTGGAGAAACCTGGCATCAATGGAAGTGCGCAGGTGGCAGCGCTGCTTGAAACTGTTGATTTGCTGAGAAAAGTGTTGTGTCTCTAAGCTGCGAGTAGGAGATATGACTTTCATATCCGAGAGGATATCAAATAATAATAATAATAATA
>CAHIKZ030001111.1:200000-235000 GCA_903632075.3 Acanthosepion pharaonis | reverse complement strand
ATTCTATCATAAATACTACTTGTGATATCACAAGTGGCATTGTTTATATCATAATAGGTCGATGACCAGTAGTCATAACGATTATTAAAGTAAGGATAATTCTTTTTGACAGATAATGTCATATCTTTCATTACTGGTATCATTAGAACTGTTTTTACATTTTTAAATTATTATGATTTTACGCTATTGAAATGAAAACATTTTCCCATTAGCGTCGAATCGAAATAATGCAATAATTACTGAAAAAATTGAGTTTTTTTTTGTCTTCAACACGCGGACGTTTTTTTGATCTTTGTGGAATTTTTATATATTTTTTCTTCTGTATATTTTCTTTTTTTACTCTTTTTATTTATTCATTTTTCGAATAGTTTTTCCTTTCTATATTTCTTTCAATATTCACTTTTTCGCTTTTGTAATATTTTTCGCCCTTTCTCGCTTTTTAATGTTCTGTTATTTTCAGTTTGTTTTCTTTTTTCTTCTTTCTATTCAAGAGAATTTACAATATTTTCTTCTTTTTGCCTTTCTTTCTTTCTTTCTTTCTTTTTTCTTTCTTGCTCTTCATTCATTTAATTTTAAATGTTCCCATCATATCTCCCGTTTTTCATTATTGTTTCTTCATTTCTTTCTGTATTCTTCATGTTCTTTTTTTCCCATTATCTTTAGTTTCATTGTCGTTAATATTTTCTTCATTCCAATTCTTCTTTTGAATTCTCTTCTTTATTAGAAATTTCTTAAAACATTCTTTCTTTCATTTTTCTTTCATCTTTCTTTCTTTTATTTTTCTTTCTTTCATTTTTCTTTCATCTTTCTTTCTTTTTATTTTTCTTTCTTTCATTTTTCATTTTCTTTTATTTTTTTTCTTTCTTTTTTTTCTTTCATTTTCTTTCTTTTATTTTCTTTCTTTCATTTTTCTTTCATCTTTCTTTCTTTTTTTTTTCTTTCTTTCATTTTCTTTCTCTTTCTTTTTCTTTTATTTTTCTTTCTTTCATTTTTTTTTTTCATTTTTCTTTCATTTTTCTTTCTTTCATTTTTCTTTCATCTTTCTTTCATTTTTCTTTCTTTCATTTTTCTTTCATCTTTCTTTCTTTTATTTTTCTTTCTTTCATTTTTCTTTCTTTCATTTTTCTTTCATTTTTTTTTCTTTCATTTTTCTTTCATCTTTCTTTCATTTTTCTTTCTTTCATTTTTCTTTCTTTTATTTTTCTTTCTTTCATTTTTCTTTCTTTCATTTTTCTTTCTTTCATTTTTCTTTCATCTTTCTTTCTTTCATTTTTCTTTCTTTCATTTTTCTTTCATCTTTCTTTCTTTCATTTTTCTTTCTTTTATTTTTCTTTCTTTCATTTTTCTTTCATCTTTCTTTCTTTCATTTTTCTTTCTTTCATTTTTCTTTCATCTTTCTTTCTTTTATTTTTCTTTCTTTCATTTTTCTTTCAGCTTTCTTTTATTTTTCTTTCTTTCATTTTTCTTTCATCTTTCTTTCTTTTATTTTTCTTTCTTTCATTTTTCTTTCTTTTAACCTTACATTTTCTTTCCTTTCTTTAAAATTATTTTTAATCGTTTTTTTAACTTTGCTTATAGCCATTTCTTTCTTTCTTTCTTTCTTTCTTTCTTTCTTTCGCTTTTATTTGTCATATTTCTAATGTTTACTTTCTTTACCATAACATTTTTCTTTCTTTCTTTCTTTCTTTCTTTCTTTCTTTCTTTCTTTCTTTCTTTCTACCTTCATTTATTTTTCCTTCCTTCGTTGCTTTTACTTTATTTCCTTTTTTGTTTGTTACATATTACTTCTATTCTTTTTTTTTCTTTTTATGATGAGCCCACTTCTACTTGTCCCGCCAACACGTCTTTAATTCACACTTTTCCCCAATTCCCTTTCACATCAGCAACGCATAGCAACAAGACGAAGATTGAATTTGACAGACGATCATTTAAAAATTTTGCCGCTTAGCAGGGAGTGCAGATCCCGATCACGTGACCGAACCCCAGGGTCAAGGCTGATGTATACAACCTTCAAACTGAAAGAAAGGAAGTCTGCAAAATGAATCCTTTACGATCAGCGCTAATAAGTGGCAGTACATGTGCAGAAGTCCAAATAATGTTTATCCGTCAGCATCTCAGAGAAAATAGTTCAGCCAGCGGAAGGATATGTACATGTGTCATGGGCGATCATTTGCACGCATATGTCTCCCGTGGGATTCAGACCATGAATCATTTTGCAACTCCGTTAGGACATCGCATACATAAAAAAAAAACCAAAAAACAAAACAACACGAAAAAAAAAAACTTTGAACGCAAATTTTCAAAATGAAGAACTACATAAACAAATAAAGAAACGAAGCGAGTTTTTTTTTTTATCCATTTGGGACTTGGATACATTTTTCATTCTTTTTCGACTCCAAGTAAAATGTAACCAAACAAAATAATTGGTGAAAATGTTACAGTTTCCTTCTGAGTTACCAATATTCTGGCAATGTTAACGGATGCCATTATATCGGTAAAATATCCATCACTGCCAATGCCTTCAGTGGCATCATCACTAACACATGTAACAATTCAATGAATTATGGATTTCAGTCAGTTATATGCCATGCGTGATAAACGCTTAGGCGGTCATGTATCTTTCGATAGATGACTGACCAGCTGACGAGGCAGATTTTTTCCCGCAGTAGTTTGCCATTTCTTTCTGCGGTAGACCAGTTGCCATCCAAGGATATAGAAGCCGGTTTGTCCTTCTATTTATCCATAGCAGGGGTGGGGAAGAAGAAGAGGATTCATACCTTTCCCAAAGGTATTAGTACGTAAGTGAATGTAATGGATTTGATTTGAATTCGAACTCAGCTCTCCGATTCCTCAATCCGAGTCGCTATCCATTACTCCACCAAAGTGAGTAGACTTATCAAATTAAGTAGACTTTGAACTAAGAAATTTATAGCAGGATATTTACCATTTCAAGAAAGTGTTGCTTTTAATGTTTTCATCACGGGCTTACGATATCTTCACCACGCTGTCTTCATAACGGACTCACGGCCATATCACGTCGTAGCACCAGTTCCCGTACGATTACCGAAGTTAAGCAACGTCGAGTCTGGTCAGTACCTAGATGGGTGATCTCCTGGGAATACAAAGTGCTGTAAGCTTGGATGTGCGAGTGGTGTAATGGATGATGACTCGGAATTGTTAATCGAAGAGCCGAGATCTAATTCCCATTGGGTTCGTTATATTCACTTACGCACAAATACCCTTGGGAAAGGTATGGCTCTACACATTTTCACCCCAGCTATGGGTTAAATAGTAAGACTTATATCACTAAATCATTATTATATAAAACATTCTTACTATCTAAAAAATAGTTTCTGGTTTTAAATAACCTGTAAAGGTTTGAGAAGCCGTAGAAAACCAATAAATGAATCAATGTCTTCAATACCAGCTATAAAATTTCACTACACGATAAAAATCTAGAAGAACTAAAACAAGCCATTTTCACAAGATATAAACCCACATAGACTAGTAGATTAAAGCATTGGTTTGTGAATTCAGTCACACAGTTATTGTGAGTTCAATCCCTGGGTTTGGCAGTGTGCACTCAATGTAAACCAATGAGCAAGAACTGAACTGCGCTAAAAAAAACTAGACGACATCTCTCTATATAGACAGTAGAACAAGAACAGTCTACACCCGTAGATTAAATAAAGTGTTCAGTTCAGAATTCCCTGGAGGTACCCGGATTAATGAAGAGGGCACAACGGCCGAAACGTTGGAATAGCAACAACAAATATGTGGAAAATAGCGTGAATGGACACTGGGACGAATATGAAAAGCGTAAATAATGACAATTCATCCCAGGAATTCAAACAGAAGCTATAAACCACTCCAATAAATGATTATTTTCATTCATTATTAAATTACCTGCCAGAATAACTGTTGTAGAGTAGTTTTCACAGTGGAGGCTTGTATTTCAATAAGTCGGTCCTAAAAAGGTCCGACGTACAAACCATTAGGAACTTGAAATAAGAGTTAATGATGCAGCAATCTAGATGTGATGGTTGATACTTCAATGTCCGACATCGACTGACTCACTCAACTCCACTGAGCTCAACTAGCGACCGCTACTACTACTACTACTACTTATGTGTAGGAGAGTCTATTAATAATAGAATAGGTATGTTCAGGTATAACAATAACAGAACACAATTTTCTAAGCTACCTCTGTATTTACATGGCAAATGTGGAAGAAAGTATCGACCGAAACGTTGTGTGAACAAATTCAAAAAATTCAGCTGTCCGAAGAAATGTGGCCTTGTAAATTACAATGCGATGCATTTATAAAATGCAGCTGAAGTGAATGAAATAACCTATTATGGCAGTTCCCCATATGAGTTGTGGCAGGTATCTTTCAGTGAAATCAAAACAGATTTGATCGGAATATTAAATATATTTCTATACTTACAAATCTACACTGAATACTGTTGACATATCTGTTCTAGTGCTCCTGCTGTACATCTAGAGATTATAGACATCATCTAAAGAAGGATCTGTCATGTAATCGATACTGACCTGTCATCTCGATTTCAGTCACTTTCTACGCCGACGGGGCGTGGCTTCTATCTTTTCTACAAATATTTTCATGACAACTGTTTTTTTCCCCCCTGGTGCCGCGACTGCACGAATTTAAGCGTGTTACTAGATTGGCATCTAGATCCCACATTGTTGACATGGTTAAATGCAACTGCCAATTCTACTCCAACAGTTTCTTTCCTCGCACTTCCCGCCTGTGGAACTCCCTTCCGTTTACTTGCTTCCCTTATAACTACAATCTTCAAAAATTTAAATGCAACGTCAAACGCCATCTTTTGTCTTTTTGAATACAGTTCATCTTTTGTTCTTTCCTCAATCCTCACGATCCTCAGTCTTCGCTTTCACTCTTTGTGATCCTCTGCGTACTAGCGGCATTACCGTCTTGCTTGATGTATTGAAAAAATTATGTAGCGTTTCATAGGATGCGAGTTCACATCTGTTATTTTTTCAGCTTCAGCTTATATTTTTTATGTAAAAAAATATCCGTAAAGTATAACGACCTGAATTTTAAGATAAAAAAAGCAAAACGATTTAAAGATTAATCAGAAATGAATGATAAGACATTAACATTAAATGTAATATTAGATGTTTAGTGAAAAATGAATGTGTACTAACATAATAAAAGTCCTTGTGGACTGGCGCTACACAGTTACAACGAACTGCACTTGTTAAACAATAGTTTTGCCGACTATTATTTTTTTACAGGCAGTGTATCTCTGTTCAGATTTCCTGAGGCTGACCTTAGAAATCAGATGGAAGACAAAATAAGGAAGTCGATTTTGATTGGCTGAGCCAGCGTAGGAATGATCGGTATAGAGAAAGTGTTTTCAGTGAGTTGTTTCTGACCCATCATGCAATGTAGACGTGTTCACTTTCGTGTCTGAAACGGCTCTCCAGTGAGGGGGAACGGCCCCCACTGGATAGATACAGCATGTCGACATAAACATTAATAAAACTAGATCAGTTAAAATTATCTTTGTTGATATCTTTCAAGTCAGAACCAAAATTATTTCGACCAGGAGATGAAGAGAGAGAAGCTATACAACATATGAGTAAATTGGCGCAGTGACCAGGAACTCCTCGCGTGAGTGGGCTATATAACACACCAGATAACAAAAAGCACATCACCTGAGGTTTCTCAACAAGTTAAAAGGATAGCACATGCAACTTGAGGATAAAATAATGACATAGGCAAGATAATGACCTTATGGATAGCAGCTCGGATTGAGGAATCAGATAGCCGAGTTCGAATTCCAGTTGAATCCATTATATCATCTTACGTGTGGGAGAGTCTATTAATAATAGAATAGGTACGTTCACGTATAACAATAACAGAACTCCGAATTTTCTAAGCTATCTCTGTATTTACATGGCAAATGTGGAAGAAAGTATCGAACTGTCACTTGGGAAAGGTATGAATCTTCTTCTACTTCTCCCTGGATTCTATAGCCTTGGATGACCACTGGTCTAGGAGAAGGACAACCCTCAATTAAAAAAAGATTAAAGTTTTATAATTATTTGGGGAAATACGGTGGAGTAATGGATAGCGGCTCGGATTGAGAAACTGGAGAGCCGAGTTCGAATTCCAGTCGAATCCATTACATTAAACATACGGGCTAATACCCTTGGGAAAGGTATGAATCCTCTTCCTGATATGAGCAAATAGCAGTATAGATGGAAACTGATATACCGCAAAAAGAAATGGCAACCTACTGCGGGAAAAAATCTACCTCGTCAGTTATGTATCGAAAGATACATGGTCACCTAAGCGTGTATTACGCATGTCACATAACTGACTGATACTACTTTAAACCAAATGTTAGGAAGGAAATAATCGTCTATACTGGAAAGAAGGATAACAGTGGGCAAATGTTTCGGAAAATAGGTTTCTCAGAAAAAGCTGGAGAGAGAGAGAGAGAGAGAGAGAGATAAAGAGAGAGAGAATGAGTGATTGAGTAAGAGAGGAGGAGGGAGAGAGAGAGAGAGAAGGCTGATAACAAAAGTGGTGAGTAGAGATGATTATGAATTATTGAAGTTTGTCGGATATTTTCGTGACAAGATGGTTTACAAGATTAATCAAATTGCGTTGTGTGTTTTTTGTTTTGTTTCTTTTTGTGTGTTTTTTGTTTTGTTTCTTTTTGTTTCTTTTTGTTTTGTTTCTTTCCTTTTTTTTTTTTTAAATCTGTCTTTATGTTTAAAATTTTCTAAGTAATGCGTAATTTTGATGGATGGCAGACGATACTGATTTTTTTTTCTCTCTCGTGATTATTTTTTCTTTGTCCAGTTTTTGTTAATCTTTTTTTTTTTAAGTTGCTTATTATTCGAATTCTTTTATATTTGCTCATTTTTTTTATTTCGTGCTTTTTTTTTTATTGTAGACTTCTTGATGATGTTTCTCGTATAATGAATCCCTTTTTTTTATCTGGTTTTCTTCTTTTATAAAACTTATTCCTTTATCATTGCAATTAATCTTAAGTCTTGTTCTTCCACATTTATTACTTGAATTATGATTACAACTTTTATTCTTCGATATTTCTTTTTATTTATTTATTTAATTACATTCTATCTTGTCTTTCTCTTCTCAACACTAGTAACTAACGGTTTTCCTTGGAGAACAAGTGACAGCAAGTCATATCCGCGTCCAGCACTTTACTTTAATATTCTAGCTGATTTCAAAGATTCTGTCGTCTGAACTGTTTCAAATATTCCTCAGTGCCCAGCTTTCAACCTTTTCGAGTGGCACTTTCAGGTTTGTTTCCATTACTTCGATAATGAAGGGCATCTCTGTCATCTTCATCTTCATTCTAATTCTCTGATAAAAATCTAGACATTTTCCTAGATTTTCATTTTCCTTTCATCGTTACTAAGTTGTCTTTGGGAACACTAGAATCTACTGACAATTTTTCACAGATATTGGCCCACTCTGTCATGCCGTGTTTTATATTCAGTGGATGTCAATACCACACAACCTGATACAAGATCTGGATCTTTATCACAGAATCTGCATTTTGGCCTGACACAATTTTTTAGTATTTGTGCTTGGTAATTTCTAGTTAGCAAGCATTGGTCATATGCAGCAAGAATAAAATCTTCAGTTTCAGCTTTTAACCATGCACTAAGTACCCACTGTTGGGTACGGAATTTGTCTATATCGGCTTGTTTGGTACAGGCAGAGTATTGAGCGGGAAGAGGTTTATTTTGCCATCGTTTCTATATCTGATCCATTGCATTTGCCTTTGCTTTCTTTTTTAAGTATTTTGCAGCTGCAGTCGGTGTATTGTGCTTTACTTGTATTCTTTCACTCATTTGAAACTATTATTATTATTGTCATCATCATCATCATTCGATTTCTGCTATGGACACACTACCTACCAAGTCTGCGGAAAGACCTAAGGCAGGTCGTGGTGTGTTGTTATGGCCACATTTCATGTTAATTTTTTTTTTTTTTTTTTTTTTTTTTATCTCCGATGAAGTTGCTAGCGTTACATAGACAAAGTTCTCCTTAGTGTGTGTGCTGTACTTAATAAGACAATTTTCTGTATGTCTCTTAAGCTGGGGTTTCAGGGATTCTTTCAATGTGTTGTTTTGTTCCATTTTTATAATTCCAAGTGCACCTATTACCACTGGTATTATTCTTGTTTTCAATTTCCACATTTTTCTATTTCAATTTCCAGGTCTTTGTATTTTGATAGTTTTTTCAATTCCTTGGTTGCTATGTTACAATCCGCTGGACAAGCCATATCAATTAGTAGGCAAGTTTTTTTCTTTCTGGTTTTGACAATATTATTATTATTATTATTATTATTATTATTATTAAGTAAAGAGGGAAAGGAGAAAGACTGTACTCTCATCGTAGTAGTGGTGATGGTGTTAGACCTGCCATTATTATTATTATTATTATTATTATTATTATTATTATTATTATTAAGTAAAGAGAGGAAAGGAGAAAGACTGTACTCTCATCGTAGTAGTGGTGATGGTGTTAGACCTGCCATTATTATTATTATTATTATTATTATTATTATTATTATTATTAAGTAAAGAGAGAAAAGGAGAAAGACTGTACTCTCATCGTAGTAGTGGTGATGGTGTTAGACCTGCCATTATTATTATTATTATTATTATTATTATTATTATTATTATTATTATTTCTGCTATGGACACTACCTACCAAGTCTGCGGAAAGACCTAAGGCAGGTCGTGGTGTGTTATTATGGCCACATTTCATGTTAATTTTTTTTTTTTTTTTTTTTTTTTTTCTCCGATGAAGTTGCTAGCGTTACATAAACAAAGTTCTCCTTAGTGTGTGTGCTGTACTTAATAAGACAATTTATTATTATTATTATTATTATTATTATTATTATTATTATTCTGCTTGTCTTTGGATTATCCAGATAAGTTTCAAGCTCCCAAATTATTATTATTATTCTTTTTATTTTCTTTGATTTCTGGCGTTTACACATTTCTTTCCGGGTCCCGCCCAGGGACCTAAGGTTAGAAATAGCGTCATGACACTTTCCACTGACAAAAAAAAGAAAAAAAAATTACATAGATAAAGCCCTTCGTAAGGTGTGGGCTGTACTTGTCAGAACAATTTTCTGTATCTCCTTGAGGCATGGACTTCCAGGAATCCCTTCAATTAGTCTACTGGAATCTTTTCCAACCAGTCCTAGGGCTCCAACTACAACAGGGATTGTTGATGTTCCCATATGCCACATTTTCGCGGTTTCTATTTCAAGGTCCTTGTACTTTGACAACTTTTTGAATATCTTCAAAGATACATTGCAGTCGGCAGGGACTGCCATATCAATAAGGAGGCACCGATTTTGTTTGTGGTTTATTATTATTATTATTATTATTATTATTATTATTATTCTGCTTGTCTTTGGATTATCCAGATAAGTTTCAAGCTCCCAAATTATTATTATTATAGAGTTACAGCGTAATTATTATTAAAGCTTCATTTTAGGTAATCCAGTCTATTCAGATGCTCTCCAATTGAAGGTTTTTCCCACATATCAAGATGTGATCTCCCACCCCAGAGATGCGCAGTGCGTCAGCTCCTAGGGGACAGGACGAATTGGTTAGGGTCAAGAAACTCCTCATTTTGGGTTGACACAATTTTTTAGTATTTGTGCTTGGTAATTTCTATTTAGCAAGCATTGGTCCTGTGCAGCAAGAATAAAACCTTCAGTTTCAGCTTTTAACCCTGCACTAAGTACCCACTGTTGGGGACGGAGTTTGTCTACATTAGCTTGCTTGGTGCAGTAAGAGGTTTATCTTGCTATCGTTTCTGTATCTGGCCGGTTGTATTTGCCTTTGTTGCATATCCCTTTGCTTTCTTTTTTAAGTATTTTGCAGCTGCAGTCGGTGTATTATGCCTTACTTGTATTTCTTCACCCATTTGAAACACTATTTTTAACCATTTTGAAATTATTATTATTATTATTATTATGCTTGTCTTTGGATTATCCAGGTAAGTTTCAAGCTTCCAAATTATTATTATTATTATTATTATTATTATTATTATTATTGAGTTAGAACGTAATACGCTAAGGTGACATCCCGTCTAATAAAGATATACCAGCCATATTATTACTGTTGAGTGAATGCAGGAACCTAAGAAAAGTTATGGTGGGATAAGAACATACGGAATCCTCTGTCCTTATCATGTCGCTTCGAGTCTGATAATGTTCTATCGCACATGCATCAAATCCAAATGTTCTCCATATGATGACACGTTCTGATAAAAGCGGAACATCTCTTCGCAGGTGGGATCCAATTAGGAACAGCTTCATTTTAGGTAATCCAGTCTATTCAGATGCTCTCCAATTGAAGGTGTTCCCACATATCAAGATGTGATCTCCCACCCTGAATTGACTGCCGCATCCTTCAAATTTAAAAAAAAAAAAAAAAAAAAAAAATCGACTCTCTCGACAGCTGGCTATGGTTCTCCGTCACTAATCCCGTTCATGAACAGAGATGCGCAGTGCATCAGCTTCTAAGGGGACAGGACTAACTGGTTAGGGTCAAGAAACTCTTAAAGGCAATCTGTGGTACTGAATAGAAATTTACTGAAGCTCATCTTAATTCACGAAGAAAGAACAAATATATGTTCCAACAAGAAATTAATGAACGTTGGAAGTAAGGAGTGTCATACCTGGTATAGTGTCAGGACTTTTATTATTATTATAATTATTTTTATTTTCTTTGATTTCTGGCGTTTACACATTTCTTTCGGGGTCCCGCCCAGGGACCTAAGGTTAGAAAAAAAAAAAAAAAAAAAAAAAAATTAAATTACATAGATAAAGCCCTTCGTAAGGTGTGGGCTGTAGTTGTCAGAACAATATTTTGTATCTCCTTGAGGCATGGGCTTCCAGGAATCCCTTCAATTAGTCTACTGCAATCTTTTCCAACCAGTTCTAGGGCTCCAACTACAACAGGGATTGTTGATGTTCCCATATGCCACATTTTCGAGATTTCTATTTCAAGGTCCTTGTACTTTGACAACTTTTTGAATATCTTCAAAGATACATTGCAGTCAGCAGGGATTGCCATATCAATAAGGAGGCACCGTTTTTGTTTGTGGTCTTTAATAATAATAATAATAATAATAATAATAATAATAATAATTATTTCCTTTGATTTCTGGCGTGTACTCATTTCTTTCCGGACCAGAGACCTAAAGTTAGAAATGGCATCATGATGTTTTTCACTGAGCAGTTTTTTTTAAAAAATCACACATATTTTACATAGCTAAAGTCCTTCGTAAGGTGTTTGCTGTACTTGTGAGAATAACTTTATTTTTCTTTAAGGCATGAGCTTCCAGGAATTCTTTCAGTGAGTCTATTGGAATCTTTTCTAACCAATCCGATAGTTCCAACTGCAACTGTCCTCATGTGCCACATTTTTGAGATTTCAATTTGGAAATCATTTTATTTTGATAGTTTTTTTGATGGCAAGATAAACCGCTTTATGGTTTATTTTGGCATCGTTTCTGTATCTGGTCGGTTGCATTTGGTTGCATTTGCCTTGGGTTTTTTTTTAAGTATTTTGCAGCTGCAATCGGTGTATTATAAATTACTTGCATCTATTCACACATTTGATATTATTATTATTATTATTATTCTGCTTGTTTCTCTCTTGGTTACTTAGTTTCACGTACATACGTCACGCCTTGCCAATATCTCATAAATAATGGACTATTCCGTTTTGATCGGGAGAAGAGACGGAAAAGACATATCAGAGACGCTGTTTGGTTCCAGTTAGAAAAAGAAAGAAAGAACGAACGAACGAACGAAAGAAAGACACGTCCTGCGAATACCTCATAAATAATGGACTGTTCCGTTTTGATTGCGGGGGGAGAAACGGAAAAGAGACAATGTTTGAATTCTGTGAAAGAAAGAAAGAAAGAAAGAAAGAAAGAAAGAAAGAAAGAAAAAGTAAGTAAGAAAGAAAGAAAGAAAGAAAAAGAAAACAAAATTCAAACAGGGAAACCGTGACATTTTCAAAAGTACTACTAGTTATTATTATTGTTATCACGTTGAATATCATATGACCAAAGAAGCTCACCTGCAGCTTTTTGACCATCTTGTATTTTTGTCGCATATTCGGTCGGGTGATGTGTGTCAAATCGAAAACATATTGGGTCATGTAATTTTTGCAAAGATAAAATAAAAATTCGAAGAATTTGTCCACATTTCTTATGTTCGCATCAGTAAAACCGTCAAATCGTGACACGCAAACATTATTTCTTGTTCATCCTATCTTTCTCTCTTTCTCGCTTTCTCTCTTTCTCGCTTTCTCGCTTTCTCTCTTTCTCGCTTTCTCTCTTTCTCGCTTTCTCGCTTTGCCTGAGCCGACGTTCTGATTAAATTTGTAAAAGCACAAACTCCACTTATTGGTATTAGAATATTTTTATTAGATTCCATTTTCTAAAATTCCCTTTTCTTTTCTAGAGAAGTATAACAGTTACCTTTTTATTTAAGCGTTTCACCCCAAGCAAGGCGGGAAACAATTAGCACGCAACGGGTTACAGAGAGTTGGGACGAGAGAAAAGAAGAGAGATAGAGGAAAGGATGAAGAGAAGGATAGGGGATAGATCAAGGCATCTAGAGACGTCGATTGACATTACATTTGAATAGCTGGAGATTATAGCTATCAAGGAAACAAGAAAAGAGGAGGGAGTTCCACAGGCGAGATGTGCGAGACATGAAGAGTAGAAGAGACGGCTACATTTAACAGTTTCGACAGTGAAAGGATGAGAGCGAGATGCCAGCCTAGTAGAACGCTTAAATTCATGAAGTCTGGGAACCAGCGAAAGCAGCTCATCGGAGCAGTTACCATGAAAGTATTTGTAAAAAAGACAGAGGGAGGCGACGGCACGTCTGTGAGAGAGCGACTGCAGACGAGATGCCAGATCAGGGCCAATTATATTGCATATCCGTCTCTGGATTTTATCAAGAACCTTGAGGCAAATAGAAGGGGCTCCAGACTATATATGGCAACAATACTCCATGCAAGGGCGAATGGTTGATTTTTAGATTTGAAGGTTCGACTCCGGCGAGAAAAAAAATTTCCTGGCGCGGCACAGGAAGCCAACTTTCCTTGCGGTGGACAAAGCTGTTGACTCAATGTATTTCTTCCATCTCAGGTCAGCAGTCAATGTGAGACCGAGTAGTCGCAAAGAGATGCTCTCGTGAAATACTCCAATGCTATAGATGCCTTTGAAACAAAGTCGAACTACTCCTCACATTAAGTTTAAATTTATTGTTATGGGATCTTACCCATAATAATAATAATGGACTATTCCATACTTAATAAATACTGCGCCTCAGTCAGTAGTTCAAGTCGAGTGAGTAGTTCCAGTCGAGTCAAGAGTCGAGTCAGAGGCAGTCCGAATCAGAGTCGCGTTCAGACAATTTCTGCAAGACATTGGAATAGTGATAATGGTCGAGACTACATTGTTCTCTCTATTAAACCTGATTGTTCATACTAACACTTCTACTTCTTTGTATATATTCCTGTTTGTAATATATCTGTGTTATTCCATACCTGTGTTCGAGTTCTTCTTTATTGGTTCTACCTTGGACTATCACCGTGGTACAAGGAACCGGACCATAACATTTATAAAGTATCAAAAAACCCGTATGTAGCTTAAAGGAGTTGTCTTCCTGGACCATTGTTATGCCAGATATTTGAGCTTGGATGGGACAGAGTGTCTTTACCTCGAAATGCCTGAGTAAATTCATTAAAGAAAAAAAAATATCTGGTCAGATTTCTCTTGATTCGATTTGGCAGAGCAGTTGGAGATGAAGCAGAGAATATTACTCTTGGATTAATAATGAAGGAATAAAGTGGAATGAAGAAATTGCTTCATCTGTCCACAGAAAAAGGAAACGATTCCATTAAGATAACCCATTAATGGAGGCTGAGAAAGGGTTGGGGGACCAAGCTGGAAGTATGAATCGCAAGGGACTGGAGAGAGAGAGATAGATAGATAGATAGAGAGAGAGAGAGAGAGAGAGAGAAAGATGAAATACAAAATATATTAGCATTGGGTGGGGGGGTGAAGGCGAAGAGGTGGTTAACCAAGAGTCTTCCCTGGCAAAGATTTTATCTCATTTACGAAAATACATTTTAGAAGAAGAAGAAAAAGAAGAAGAAGGAGTAGGAGGAGGAGGAGGAGAAAAAGAAGAAGAAGGAGTAGGAGGAGGAGGAGGAGAAGAAGAAGAAGAAGAAGGAGTAGGAGGAGGAGGAGGAGGAGGAGAATAATAATAAAAATAATAATAGTAATAATAATGTAGTTTATAAAAAAAAATTAAACAAAAGATTTTATGGGCCCAGGTATGATGTCCAACACAATAATATGTCATCAACGAAACTTGCTGAACATTTTGTCACAAACGACAGTAATTTCGACGAATATCTTAAGTTCATTATTTACATTATTCGGACTATTATTATTATTATAACCATATTTCTTACAACGTTTCGGCCGTTGTACGCTCCGGCCTTCTTCAGATGGTTGGAATATCGAACTGAACCCTTTATTTCGCTTTAGTTATATTTCCTCAAGGAAATGGCACAGTGGATAAAGGCGTTAGTTAGATCCAGTGACAGGACCCAAAGTGTGTGAGTTCAATACCCGGTTAAGGCAGTGGAGAACTTTCAGAGGGAAAATTAACAGGAGATAACTGATAACTGACATCTATTAAACATGGCACGTGGAACTAGAACAGTCTAACCCCAGCGAGCGAAATAAAGGGTTCAGTTCGACATTCAAACCACCTGAATAAGGCCGGAGCGTACAACGACCGAAACGTTGTAATAATAAATATGGCAAAAAAAACATGAGGACAATAGACCGAATAATGTAAATAATGTACATAATACCTCAATCTCTGAAGAAGGCCGGAGCGTACAACAGCCGAAACGTTGTAATAATAAATATGGCAAAAAAACATGAGGACAATAGACCGAATAATGTAAATAATGTACATAATACCTCAATCTCAGAAATATAGACAGATACTGAAAGGCCGAAACGTTGTAATAAATATGGCGACAAAGATGAGGACAATAGTCCGAATAATGTAAATAATGTACATAATACCTCATCGCAGAAATATAGACAGATACTGAAAGGCCGAAACGTTGTAATAAATATGGCGACAAAGATGAGGACAATAGTCCGAATAATGTAAATAATGTACATAATACCTCATCTCAGAAATATAGACAGATACTGAAAGGCCGAAACGTTGTAATAAATATGGCGACAAAGATGAGGACAATAGTCCGAATAATGTAAATAATGTACATAATACCTCATCTCAGAAATATAGACAGATACTGAAAGGCCGAAACGTTGTAATAAATATGGCGACAAAGATGAGGACAATAGTCCGAATAATGTAAATAATGTACATAATACCTCATCTCAGAAATATAGACAGATACTGAAAGGCCGAAACGTTGTAATAAATATGGCGACAAAGATGAGGACAATAGTCCGAATAATGTAAATAATGTACATAATACCTCAATCTCAGAAATATAGACAGATACTGAAAGGCCGAAACGTTGTAATAAATATGGTGACAAAGATGAGGGCAATAGTCCGACTAATGTAAATAATGTACATAATACCTCATCTCAGAAATATAGACAGATACTGAATATCTAAAGGTACACATTCTGAAAAAAAATATCCAGGATTCACCGAAATTTCAGCCTTTCAAACTACTAACATCCCAACCCAAGCGAAATGAAGGAAATGACAGGAGACTTCCATAAAATTCATAGTAAACTCTTTGATCAACTCCTCTTACGAACTAATCCGCTCACGGAACATTTCAAAATGAATATTATCCCCATCATATAACTCACATTTCAGTTGCATTCCATTCAATCTGGCTGCGTTTAATTCTCTTTGTCGCGCTAATTATCAGTAAAACCGTTTTCCCAATTCAACACAAGCGACGTTTGTAAAAAGACTTGTATTTTTTTTAGATAATTTATACTTGTATACAATTTGTAAACATAGACATACAGGCAAAATATTGTCAAACCTTATTAAACAATGTGTCTTCTTTTACTTTTCTTAAGTTACGTTCTTAAATTACTTTTTCTTTTCTTTACTTACGTTAAGTGTTGTAATAATAATAATAATAATAATAATAAAAAATAATAATAATAAATAATAATAATAATAATAATAATAACAATAATAATAATAAACAATAAGAAAGTATAAATTAATAAACTATAAAAAATTAATATAAATTAGTAAACTATCTAAAACTACTTAAAAAAAGAAAGCAAAAGCAAATGCAACTGACCAGATACAGAAACAATGGCAAGATAAACAGCTTCATGGCCAATACTCTGCCCGTACCAAACAAGCCGATGTAGACAAACCCCGTACCTATCAATTGCTATGTAGTGCAGGGTTAAAGGCTGAAACTGAAGTTAGCCCAAAATGCAGATTCTGTTATAAATATCCAGAAACAATTGATCATCTTGTACCATGTTGCACGGTATTGGCACCCACTGAATATAAAACCCGGCATGATAGAGTAGACCAATATCTGCACTGGAAAATCTGCAACTTCTACGGGAAGGAAACTAAGGGAAAGTGGTATGAACACCACCTGCACTCTGTTATCGAGACAGGACCTGTAACAATTTTACGGGACTACACAATACACACAGACGGAACAATCAAAGCTAACCGCCCAGACATTGTTATTAGAGACCGCAAACCAAAAAAAGTGCCTCCTTATTGATATGGCAGTCCCTGCAGACTGCAATGTATCTTTGAAGATATTCAAAAAGCTATCAGAATACTAGCTCCTTGAAATCGAAATGTCAAAAATGTGGCCCATGGGAACATCAACAATCCCTGTTGTAGTTGGAGCCCTCGTATTGGTTGGAAAATATTCCAGTAGACTAATTGAAGGGATTCCTGAAAGCCCATGCCTTAAAGAAATACAAAATAATGTTCTCACGAGTACAGCCCACACCTTACGAAGGGCTTCATTCATGAAAAATATGTGTGTGTATGTTTTTAATTGGTTAGTGGAAAATGTCATAATGCCATTTCTAATCTTAGGTCTCTGGTCGGGACCCGGAAAGAAATGTGTACACAACAGAAATCAAAGGAAATAATAATAATAATAATAATAATAATAAGCACATATACTAAAACATTGTGTCAGCCCAAAATGCAGATTCTGTGATAAATATCCAGAAACGATTGATCATCTTGTATCAGGTTGCACGATATTGGCACCCACTGAATATAAAACCCGGCATGACAGAGTGGGCCAATATCTGCACTGGAAAATCTGCAACTTCTACGGGAAGGAAACTGAAAGAAACTGGTATGAACATCACACAGACCCGGTTACGGAGATAGGACGTGTTACAATTCTATGGGACTACACAATACACACTGACAGAACAATCAAGGCCAACCGGCCAGATATTGTTATTAAAGACCACAAACAAAAACGATGCCTCCTTATTGATATGGCAGTCCCTGCTGACTGCAATGTATCTTTGAAGATATTCAAAAAGTTGTCAAAGTACAAGGACCTTGAAATAGAAATCTCGAAAATGTGGCATATGGGTACATAAACAATCCCTGTTGTAGTTGGAGCCCTAGGACTGGTTGGAAAAGATTGCAGTAGACTTATTGAAGGGATTCCTGGAACTCCATGCCTCAAGGAGATACAAAAAATTGTTCTGACAAGTACAGCCCACACCTTACGAAGGGATTTATCTATGTAATTTAATTTTTTTTTTAAATTTTTTTTTTTTTTGTCAGTGGAAAGTGTCATGACGCCATTTCTAACCTTAGGTCCCTGGGCGGGACCCGGAAAGAAATGTGTAAACGCCAGAAATCAAAGAAAATAAAAAAAAGAATAATAATAATCAGTGTCTTGATGTTTCATCAGGTACATCTCTCAACACATCATATCTTAATTTAAGGTGTTAAAATATTGATGTCTTGTTTTGGTGAATTAAGATGGGCTATAGGAAATATCCGGTTCACTTGTATTTGCTTGTTGGGTACCTGACCATAACTAATTGATCATACGGCCTTAGATACCTGACGAAATCCTCAATCAGAGCTATTCTGAGCGGGCTACGTCACCCGGTTTCAAGTTATTTCAACGACCGTGATGCGTGATTTGGTGACCTCAAGGCAGCTGTTTATTTGGATAGTGGAATTCCACAAGATATTGACGATCATTCTCGATTGACCTTTGCTGTCTTGTAGCGGTAACGTTGCTCGTCATCTTCAAGTACGACGAGAAATGGTATTATCACAAACGAGCAGAAATAATCGAAAATGTCCAAATCGAGATATTGGGAAATTCCAACATCCAAAGAGATCCCGTCCTTAAGGCCAACTAACCAGACATCATCGTCCTTGAATAGCATCCTCATCGATATATCTGTTCTTGGAGACCATAATATCAAATTAAAGAAATTGACAAGCTTAAGAAAAATACCGATTTTAGAAGGTAGAAAGACAAAGCAACTATTTTCCCAATTATAATTGTGGCGCTGGGTTAGATACTGCTGAACCTATAGTCCCAATTATCATAGTGACGCTGGGGTCGATACCACCGGACTTATAGTCCCAATTATCATAGTGACGCCACCGGACTTATATTCCCAATTATCATAGTGACGCTCGATACCACCGGACTTATAGTCCCAATTATCATAGTGACGCTGGGGTTGATACCACCGGACTTATAGTCCCAATTATCATATAGTGACGCTGGGGTCGATACCACCGGACTTATAGTCCCACCATAGTGACGCTGGGGTCGATTACACCGGACTTATAGTCCCAATTATCATAGTGACGCTGGGGTCGATACCACCGGACTTATAGTCCCAATTATCATAGTGACGCTGGGGTCGATACCACCGGACTTATAGTCCCAATTATCATAGTGACGCTGGGGCTGATACCACCGGACTTATAGCCCCAATTATCCGCAACCACCGGACTTATAGTCCCAATTATCATAGTGACGCTGGGGTTGATACCACCGGACTTATAGTCCCAATTATCATAGTGACGCTGGGGTTGATACCAGGACTCCCAATTATCATAGTGACGCTGGGGTCGATACCACCGGACTTATAGTCCCAATTATCATAGTGACGCTGGGGTCGATACCACCGGACATATAGTCCCAAT
Source organism: Acanthosepion pharaonis (assembly GCA_903632075.3). Taxonomy (NCBI): domain Eukaryota; kingdom Metazoa; phylum Mollusca; class Cephalopoda; order Sepiida; family Sepiidae; genus Acanthosepion; species Acanthosepion pharaonis. The sequence continues at coordinate 215,697 of CAHIKZ030001111.1, read as the reverse complement.
TATCATAGTGACGCTGGGGTCGATACCACCGGACTTATAGTCCCAATTATCATAGTGACGCTGGGGTTGATACCACCGGAATTATAGTCCCAATTATCATAGTGACGCTGGGGTCGATACCACCGGACTTATAGTCCCAATTATCATAGTGACGCTGGGGTTGATACCACCGGACTTATAGTCCCAATTATCATAGTGACGCTGGGGTCGATACCACCGGACTTATAGTCCCAATTATCATAGTGACGCTGGGGTTGATACCACCGGACTTACCCAATTATCATAGTGACGCTGGGGTTGATACCACCGGACTTATAGTCCCAATTATCATAGTGACGCTGGGGTCGATACCACCTTATAGTCCCACTTATCATAGTGACGCTGGGTTGATACCCTTATAGTCCCAATTATCATAGTGACGCTGGGGTCGATACCACCGGACTTATAGTCCCAATTATCATAGTGACGCTGGCGTTGATACCACCGGACTTATAGTCCCAATTATCATAGTGACGCTGGGGTTGATACCACCGGACTTATAGTCCCAATTATCATAGTGACGCTGGGGTTGATACCACCGGACTTATAGTCCCAATTATCATAGTGACGCTGGGGTTGATACCACCGGACTTATAGTCCCAATTATCATAGTGACGCTGGGGTTGATACCACCGGACTTATAGTCCCAATTATCATAGTGACGCTGGGGTCGATACCACCGGACTTATAGTCCCAATTATCATAGTGACGCTGGGGTTGATACCACCGGACTTATAGTCCCAATTATCATAGTGACGCTGGGGTCGATACCACCGGACTTATAGTCCCAATTATCATAGTGACGCTGAGGTCGATTACACCGGACTTATAGTCCCAATTATCATAGTGACGCTGGGGTTGATACCACCGGACTTATAGTCCCAATTATCATAGTGACGCTGGGGTCGATACCACGGACTTATAGTCCCAATTATCATAGTGACGCTGGGGTGATACCACCCCCAATTATCATTGACGCTGGGGTCGATACCACCGGACTTATAGTCCCAATTATCATAGTGACGCTGGGGTTGATACCACCGGACTTATAGTCCCAATTATCATAGTGACGCTGGGGTCGATACGGACTTATAGTCCCAATTATCATAGTGACGCTCGATACCACCGGACTTATACGTCCCAATTATCCCATCATAGTGACGCTGGGGTCGATACCACCGGACTTATAGTCCCAATTATCATAGTGACGCTGGGGTTGATACCACCGACTGTCCCAATTATCATAGTGACGCTGGGGTGATACCACCGGACTTATAGTCCCAATTATCATAGTGACGCTGGGGATACCACCGGACTTATAGTCCCAATTATCATAGGAAGCTGGGGTCGATAGGACTCCCAATTATCATAGTGACGCTGGGTCGATATCACGGACTTATAGAATTAGTGACTATACCACCGGACTTATAATCCCAATTATCATAGTGACGCTGAGGTCGATTACACCGGACTTATAGTCCCAATTATCATTGTGGAGCTGAAGTAGATACCACCGAACCTATAGTCCTATATTGAGAAAATTTGAATTAAACCAAGTGATCGCTTTTTGCTTGGTGGCACAGCAAATATTCCGCCAAACGTGATATTTGTCAGACGTTGTACGACTTGATGGAGAGGATGTATCATGCAGAATCACCGGTTGAAAATGGAAAACCGTGTAGAAGATAATAATAATAATAATAATAATAATAATAATAATAATAATAATAATGAATAGTGAATTCATTAGTTTACAACAAGGTGAATACAAAACTGGCAAATTTGGGTAGGTGTGGTGATCCCCTGGGAATTTTGAGAAAGTAGATTCAGGGCATACGCAAAGACTGGATGTTATTCAAAAAAAATGGAAAGACACCGAGTTTATTGAATTTTAATATACAAGATCCAAATCAAGAGTCTGAATTTGGTCATAATAAGAAAAGGAATTTCTGATAAAAACTTAAGACATTAAGGGACAAGAAGATATCGGACGTACTTTTCCTTTTCTGAGATGATCGGAAAGCACGAAAGAACTTGCATAAATTTTAGAGAAAGCGGAAATTCGAACATTGAGAAGATATTCTGTTATTTAATCTCCAGCAATAAACACCAAATGTTATCAGTATGAAAACGAACCGGGTACAATCTAAGAAAAAAAATATTAAAATTAGACTATAATCAAGAGTAGCTAAGAGAAAGCTGAAGTATTGAGGAGATATGTTGTCACTTGATACCAAACGGGTGTAACCACATACAACTGATACAAAAATTCAGTGAATATTTATTTTATATAATTATATAGGATTAGAATACTTAGAAAAGTCTTGAAAAGTCTTGCAAAAAGATTGGCGGAATTAAAAATCCGAAGTATTTATAACAGCATTATAAAAACGCTCATTTTCTTTGAACCTGCTTTCATCTTTATGCGTTTACGGTCTTTTAAGCGCTGTTCCTATTTCTTTTGATAATAATAATAATAATAATAATAATAATAATAATAATAATAATAATAAAAATTTACTGCAGTTAGAATATATTGTCATCTAAGGGAAGTAATTCCCTTGAGATGACAATATATTCTAACTGCAGTAAGTTTTATTAATAACCTCATCATTTAAGCAAATTATTTTCAATGTTAGATTCACATGAAATCCGAATACTTCTCTGTGTCAGACAACACCATGTAAAGTAGGTTATCTATGATTTATATCTTTCTCACTGATAACTTATTATTTTTGCTATTAAATATATTACCACTTTCTTCCGACAGCTTCTCCTCAGTAGTACGCAGTTATCTCCCCCCAAAAAATAGAAGAAAAAAAATTTATTTAAAACTTACCACGTTTGTATCAATGAATGTCGGAAAAAAATGATGCTTACCTGCAAAATAAAGAAATATATATTAGTAAAACAGGTGAAAACCATATATGTGCATAAACAGCTATTCGGTATCTGTCTATATTTCTGAGATGAGGTATTATGTACACTATTTACATTATTCGGACTATTGTCCTCATCTTTGTCTCCATATCTATTACAACACTTCGGCCATTGTACGCTCTGACCTTTTTCAGGTGGTTGGAATGTCGAACTGAACCCTTTATTTAGGTAACTGGGGTAGATGTTCGAGTTCCACGTGCCATGTGTGTGAGTTCCATACTCGGTTAAGGCAGTGAAGAAGTTGGAGAGGGGAATGAACAGGAGATAACTGATAACTGACATCCATTAAACATGGCACGTGGAACTAGAACAGTCTACCCCAGTGAGCGAAATAAAGGGTTCAGTTCGACGTTCCAATCACCTGAAGAAGGCCGGAGCGTACAACGGCCGAAACGTTGTAATATGGCGACAACGATTAGGACAATCGTCCGAATAATGTAAATAGTGTACATCGCTATTGTTTGCTTACTCTTAGTCGTAGCAGACGCAATAATCAAATGTTTTACGAAATTAAAAAAAAAACGGATTTATTCTAGTCTGGTAGATCAGATTCCTAGATTACCTCCATTTTCTTTAAAACGGGTCAGTTTTTTATCTATGCGTATTTTCACATTTCAAATCTTAAATAAAATGTAATCTGAAAATCTGATCTTCCAGACAACCTCAAACAGAGATTCGTTCGAGTCATTGCCCAGGCGGTATGGTGCCCCTGCGTGGACATTAACTAAAACCCTACAACCTGAGCTTGATAGAATCTACACTCTGATGCTGACTGCTATACTTAACATCTCATGGAGTCTACATAGAATATAAATCATAACTGTACGGGCCCATCCCTGATATCTATACAATGTTACGCGAACGCAGAATGCACTTTGCAGGACACCACTTGTGGTTTTTTACTCTTCTGGACACCGATCCATGGAGAAGGACCGTCTGGTCGGCCAGCACCGACCTACATTGACCAGCTATGTTATTACACAGAATGCCTCCCCACTAATGATCCTCAGAAGTTGATGCAGGGCCGTGATGGCTGGCGTGATAGACTCATCAAATTCCGAGCTAACTTGACCAAATCAAATAAAATAAGATTTGCGGTAAAACGCAAGAAAAAAGATGAAAGAAAAAACTAGTAAAACCTTAATCATAAACACACACACACACACACACACACACACACATATATATATATATATATATATATATATATATATATATATATCCGAATAAGAGAAAGAAAAGAAGTAAAACACCACAGTTTGTCGCATTTACTTTTTTTAAAAAAAAAAGCAGAGAAAATATTATAATATTTTTAATATAATAAATTATAATACAATATATATATATATATATATATATATATATATATATATATATATATATATATATATATATATACGAGAAAGAACTGATGGAGTAAAACACAACAGTTCTTAGCATTTACATTTTTTATATAGTGCGCAAAACAAAGTAGAAAAAATATTATTATATTTTTTTATAATAAATAATAATAATAATAATAATAATAATAATAATAATAATAATAATAATAATATATATATATATATATATATATATATATGTTTCATTGAATACACAGGCCAAAATTTTGGGGAGGTTTTTATTATTTTTTCTAGAGTTCTTAAAGATTTTTTTCTATTATGCTGACTTTTGAAGGAACTCTCAGTCATGTTTGTTATTCTAATTTATGTTCTATCTCCTTACGAAAGCAGAACATAAGAACTTTTGAAAAAGTGAATAAAAACTCATCGTCTTTAAAAGAATATTTCTAGCTTAGTCTGAATAGTCAAATATTTGGCAGAAAAGAACCAACTTAAGAAAAAGGCTACCATTTTTGACAAAATAGCACCATCTCAGGCAAATGAATACCATCTTTGGCAAAATAGTTCAATCTTTTCCAAAGCAGCAACATCATTGATATAATATTACAATGTTTAGCAAAATAAAACCATCTTCGGAAGAATAGTGACATCTCTAGAAGAACGAAACCATCTTGAACAGAATTTTACCATCATTCACAAAATAACATTATTGTTGACAGAATAGTACCATATTTTTCAGAATGGTACCATCTTTTCCAAAATAGGACCATCTTAAGCAGAGTCCTACCATCTTTCAAGAAATGGCATTATCGTAGGCAGAATGGTACTATATTTGGCACAATGGTAACATTTTGGCAAAATAGCACCAAATTTGGCTGAATAATACCATATTTGGCTAAATATCTTTGGTATTAATTCAGGTCATTATTATTTATGAAATCAATCAACTGCATAAGTCATATTTAAACATTAAGAAAAAATTGGAATGAGGGAAAAGGATTCCACTAAAAGTTACGTAAAGGAAAATTTGTCTACACAGTTTTAATTCTTCATGTTTGATGCAGAAAAAAAGTTCATTTTTTGACAAGATCCTTATTCTCAATGAAAAGATATTCGTGTCATGTTCTGAGGTAGTCTTCAATATAGCAACTGAAACGGAATCCACAGGAGATAAAGTTCTGTCTTTAGTGAATGACAAAGGACTTATTTTCCATGAATTCTTCGGCGCAACGATACAGAGAACAATTAACTGGATTGAATGACACATTGAAAAATAAATCTTATCTCTTGCAATCTCCGTCCTTGTGTTGGGAAGACAACGTAATAAATGATCATTGAGTTAAAATGAAAAGTTAGTTCCACACCCGGTGCCTTATCCAAAACAGATTTTTCTCTTATTGTGTTCCATGTCGTACACACTGATTGGACATCGTTCATCAGCAATTGGACGATATTCAGACATTCCTACATGAGTTGAAACATGGCGAAAAGATCAATGAAAAAGACAAGGGAAAGGGACACAAAATCAAATTCCTATTACACTACCTACAACCACTGAAAGATACAAAAAGAATAAAGAAAAGCCCTTAAACATATTCGAATAAACTTTAATTTAAATGCCAAAAAATAAATCTCCAAAAATATGCGCAAGAAAACGAATATAAAGAAATATTGGAAAAAATATAAATAAATAAAATCTATTCAATTTAATAAATCACACACACACACACACACACACACACACACACACACACACATATATATATATATATAATTATTTATTTAAAAATTATAACATAGATATGTTATAAAATCACTACAAAAATAGCAATTTTGTTTCAATACCCCTGGTGTCTTATCAAGTGATGTTGAATGTAGTTCGTAGAATAAAGGTTTTAAAAGGTTCAAATTAATTAAACACCACTCGTAAGGGAAAACGCTATCACATGAGTTGGAATAACCAATCAGCTAAATGAAAAATTAAGCCGCATAATATGAATTATGCTTTGTTTCATAATTTATATATATATATATATATATATATATATATATATATATGAGAACAGTTTTGCAAAAATGTGTATGACAAAAGTGTTCAATATCAAGGATAGAACGTATGTAAATATATAGTCGATATAGCGTCGATTGTCCGTTTCCTGTATGAATGCAATCTTTAGGCCATATATATATATATATATATATATATATATATATATATATATAGTTATGATTAGAATCTAACGAAATTTATATATGGCAAATGACATATATATTTATGAGTTAGCCGTTAGTTTGAGGAGATTTTAAAATTCTCATTCGCAAAATTCAACATATATATATATATATATATATATATATATATATATATATATATATATATATATATAATATATGAAAAAAATATACTGAAAAACCAAACAAAAATCCTAATATGCGATTATGCTGTTTTAATGTTTAATGTCAACGTCGGACGTTTCGGTCTAATAGGCCATCTTCAGGGCATATTCATAATCGTATATTAGGATTTTTGTTTGTTTTTTCAGTATATCTTCTTCATGCTGTCGGATCTATATCCATATATTTGCTTACATATATATATATATATATATATATTTCAATCCCTTTCTTTTTATATATATGCATATATATATATATATATATATGTGTGTGTGTGTGTGTGTGTGTATGTATATGGGATTGTGTGAAAAGTAACGGTACTGGGTGTACTCTTTGAACTATGCCTGAGTGAGAGATAAGCGTTAACATTTAACATATCTTGGGAGTATATAACTGTAATTACATTTTTATTATGTATTGTGGTGGGAAAATCGTGTCTGCTTCCCCATGACAATGCACCTGCTCGCAGTGCTTTGTCCATCCGGCAGTTCCTGGCCGAGAAGAACCTTGCCGTACCGGAAGAACCTCCCTATTCACCTGATCTTTCTCCGTGTGACTTTTTCCCTTTTCCCCAAGCTCAAGGGGACCATCAAGGGGACTCGTTTTGAAGTCGTGGTGGCGTAACTACGGAGCTCATCTGGTGGGGGTGCTTCCAAGAAGAATCCTTCCAGCTGTGCATAGAATCGTGGCAGAGACGGATAGAAAAGAGCATTAGACTAGGTGTTAGGGGAGTTTACTTTGAAGGGGGGAAACCATGTAAAAATAATGACGTAATAATGTCGTTTTTGACGTATTTTTTAACGTCAAAAAACGACATTATTACGTCATTATTTTTGCACCAACCTAATAGTTTTTTTTGTTGCTTGGAATTGAAATAGATTCTTTGTGACACCAGTCCCGTCACTTTTCAGACAGACTTCGTTTAGAAAAACGCTTCATTGAAACTGGAAACATTTGCATATCCCTTATAGATATTTATGAATGCACAACGTTGAAGCCACATGCAAATTGATATACGATAATTACATGGGAATGAACACATCTTAATGTGATATTAAAATTGACATGCGGATGTTATTTTCCAGATGAACAGAAATTAATACAACATACATATGCGTGTGTAGGGCGTGTGTGGTGTGTGTGTGTGTGTGGTCGTACGTATTTTTCATATGTCTGGGAAAACTAGGCGCTTACTTCTTTGCCATTACATAAAAAGATATGTTTGTTTTATACATTCATTATAAAACTCATTTGTTACCTTATAATCGAAATAAACAGGCGGAAACATGTGTTGGTATATTCATATATAATATTTCTGACAATTCTACCCACACAAAAATCACCCCCTTGCCCATCTAGGTTTGTGTGATGATGTTGATTTGAGGTTAATAAAGACAACCGCCAAATAACACGTAACAATAAAAAGGGGTTTATTCGGTTGGTAAGTAGGTACAGAAATCGCCTGAGTAGTCTATAACTAACTCAGCCAAGAACTTCTCCGACTCTGTCTGTCTTCTGACATGCCGCCATTTACCGTCTTTGTTCGCAGACAAGTTCATCTTCAAGAGGGGTGGTAGGTTTCCGACACAACAGTTTGCTAATTTTTTTTTGTACCCGGCAGCGGTCTTGGTTCGACCTTACTTGTTTATTTTTGTTTGTTTGTTTAGCGGCACATCGACTTCTTAGGGGTCATTTTCTTGGCAGCATTATTAATTTCTTTTACAAAAATGTACTGCTGGTAATATTTTTGTTTATTTACAAAAATATATTGCTTGTAATTTTTTTTACTATGAAGATGTATTGATGGTATTTTTAATATAAAATGTATTTGTATACTTTCATAATTTGCTGACCCCATTTTGGAGTTTAACTATTTGCCCATAGCTGGGACCCTAACAGGTGCTACCATGATGGGTGAAGGCGGGCCTGGGAACAACAACAATTATGTGTTGATTCCGAGCACCTCAAAACCTCCCGGTCAGAGGCCGTGCTGCCGGATGTATTTTACTGTCATACCGAGGACGATCGACCCGAGTTAAAGTGTTAGGCTTTGAACTTTGATTTTCTAGTGGTTCAGACTTTCACTTGGAACCTGTGCAATAATTTTATCAATTCACTTTTGATTCTGGACTGGATTAATGAAAACTGGATATTTGAAGGTCTTAGTGGAGGTAAGAGATTGTTAGTAGAGGTGAAAAAAAAAAAAAGTTAGTGGAGGTAAGAAAATGTTAGTGGAGGTAAAGAAATTGTTAGTGGAGGAAAAAAAAAGTTAAATGCTGTAGTGATTTTCCAAGCGTAGCTTAGATGTGGCACAAGGCCGAAAGTAGGGGCACCCAGTGAGGATCGAACTCACTACTCAGTCATAATTGTTTTAGCGAGACAAGCTTGCTAACCATTACACCACCTGGAGGTGCCCTTAATAGTGATTTTCCAAGCGTAGCTTAGATGTGGCACAAGGCCGAAAGTAAGGGGTATCCAGTGAGGATCGAACTCACTATTGAATCGTAATTGTTCTAGCGAGACAAACTTGCTAACCATTACATCACCTCGAGGAGCCCATGTTAAATGCTATAAACACAGACATTAAAAATTCAGAAATTGAACAAAAGAAAATGCATTCACAATAAAAGGCTTTGTATTACTTCAAAGGTCATTTTTAATGGATACCCACATTTGTGTAGACGCTCCGTTTATTTTTAAACGATATTTATTTCGTCTACCGGCCTGACGTACACGAGAAGACTTAATAAAGAAGATGTTCCCGCTCCGGCAGCATTCGAACCCGCGTCTCCACTTTAAAGCTGGAACCACCGTCTAATGCGGTGTCATGTTACCGCTCTGACACGAATAGCTTCACATTAAAAACAAGCTTCTATCTTGTCTCTAAAACACGCTCCCTCGTTCAAATTTTTCTCGGAACGCACATCTCCCCAGTTTCGATTGACCGATTCGTTTTTTACGGCTTATCAACACGTTGCAGGTTATTTAAAGCCAGAAAATATTTTCAGATTGTAAGAATATTTTTTTGAGATAATAATATTTGTGCGTAAATGAATATAACGAAGCCAACGGGTTTTTTCTCTTTACATTCCCCCCGCCCCCAAGCAAGGCAGGAGTGCCACTAGTATACAGAGGTTACAGGGGAAAGTGAAAGTGAGAGAAATGACTGGATATAGTCGGGGAATTGAGGAAAAAATAAAAGATGAACGGGGTTCAAGATATCAGAAGATCGCGATTGACGCTGCATTTATATATTTTGAGGATCGTATTTATCAGGGAAGCAAGTAAGCGGAAGGGAGTTCCACGGTCTGGAAGTGTGAGAAAAGAAACTGTTGGAGTAGAGGTGGCGGTTATATTAAACTATTTCAACAGGAAAAGGGTGGGACCTAAATGCCAATCTAGCAGCACGCAAAATTCATGCACATGGGGCACCAGGGAAAAACTTCGTCATAACAGTTACTGTGAAAATATTTGTAGAAAAGACAGAAGGAAGCCACATCGCGTCAGTGAGAAAATGGCTGAAGTCGAGATGCCAGGTCAGGATCAATTACATTGCAATTACTTCTTTGAATTTTGTCGAGAACCTCGAGATGAATGGCAGGGACACCGCACTAGATATGGCAAGTGTTCAACTTACAGAGGAATGGTAGATTTGTCGATGTGTAAGACTCACCTCTCTGATTAACAATTCCAAACCCATTATCCATGTCGCATGTCCAAATACTTAAGTAAATGCTCTGTTCATAATAAATCCGTAAAAGCACATCAGGCTATATGACGGTTCCGTATAGGATACAGGTTCGATTCCTGTCGGAGGACGTCTATTTTCTATTAAAATTTGTCGGACATTCAGGCCGGTAAAAGTTTTTTATAAACAGAGAATTTACTTAAGTATCTGTATCTATAAAAAGAACGTATAAACATAAAAAAAAAATGTCTTAAAATAATTGTCGGACTTTGTCCATTTCATAATGTGTGACGTCATTTGTTTACATTTGGATACGCATTGAGCAGATATGAATGAATGAGAGAAAATCATGGAGAATTGTAGGTTAAAAACAGTAAAATCGACTTTGCTGACCGAAACGTTCCTCTGTGGCTCAGTCGGTAAAAGCACGTCAGGCTATATGACTTTCCGTATAGGATACAGGTTCAATTCCTGTCGGAGGACGCATATTTTCTATGCAAATTTCTCGGACATTCAGGCCGGTAATTTTTTTTTTTTAATACTGTTTATTACAAACAGAGCATTTACTTAAATATTTGTTTCTATAAAAATAACGTATAAACATAAAAAAAATATCATATATATATATATATATATATATATATATATATATATATATATATATATATATATATATATATATATATATATATATATATATATATATATATATATTTTTTTTATATTTACTGTCCAAAGAATGTAATCTGCTTTTTAAATCTTGGAATTCTTATGCAGCACAGATTTTCTTTTCTATTACAAATCCCATTTTTGATGGTTGTACCTTATATCGGCCAAGCATCACAACCCCAGAGATTGGGAAGGATAGGCCGACCGTAGGGAGAACGGCGTCTGTGCGGGCTGTGGGAAGGGACTATGTCTACCTGCCATTATCTTTTCTTTTCCTCCTCCCTTGAAGGGTTGGATGGGTTTGCTTACTCACGGGCCCCCGCAAATCCCGTGACAGGCGTCTCAGTTTTCATAACTGGTTATCATCAACTAGACAAATACATTTGAATAGTAATAAAAATAATATCCACGTTATACGCGTGGGAATTATGGGAAATAAAAATGGAGGGCCACATTTTTTTTTTTAAATAGGGAATCGAAGAAAACAAGGCAGTGCAAGGAAGCTAACAGACTGCGCATGACAGAATGCGTGTCGATGCTTTTTAAAGTAACGAAGGTATGTTTGGCGAGGATGCAGACAGAGATGTGAGACATAAAGAAATTCTTTTCTACTGTGTATTATTAATTTAGGATTGGAAACCTTTTTTTTTAAAAAAAAAACTGGCTTTTTTCTCTATTTACCCTTTCCCTTCAGGACGTAAATGATTATGGCTCTCCACAATTTTATTTCCTTAGTAGCTTTTAATAAATTTTATCTTTTTATCCTTTCCCTTCGACCTTGCTCCGCCATCCATTTACTCAAGCTCACTAAGTAAGCAGTGCGTTGTTTTCCTATCTCTGTTAACTTCAATCAATCCTGTGAGTATCAGATTTCCCAAGTCCTCTTTCCTCATTATATGGAAACAAGGCTTAATTTCAAGGATTTCTTCCTGGTTGTTTCCATTTTCTCTAAAACGCGTCACAAGTAAACATTTTCCACTTTGTAATACAATATATATATATATATATATATATATATAAATATATAAATATATATAAAAGAAAAACAGACCACTTTAAGGTACCATTATAATAATTTATTTCACCAGAGCCCTTTTAAAGGACGCCGGATCATCAGATAGCACTTCCGAGTTCTTTCCTATTTTCTATACATTTGCACACACACACACACACACACACACACACACACACACACACACACACACACACATATATATATATATATATATATATATATATATATATATATATATATATATATTCAGTGAATTAAGTGATACTTGTATCTTTTTGACTGGCGAAGGTTTTTTTTTCCCGCAGTAGTTTGCCATTTCTTTCTTCGGTAGATCAGTTGTCATCCAAGATTGAAGAACCTAGTCTGTCTTGCTATTCAACCCATAACTGCGTGCAAAGAGTTGGTTCCAATAATTTCTCCAAGCGTATTTATGCTTGAGTGAATACGACAAACTCGACTGGAATTCGAACTCGGCTCTCTGAATTCCGAGTCGATATCCGTCCATTACTTTGTTTATATTTAGCTACACGTATGGAATTTGATGTTCGATAAATTGTACATCATTATTTTTTTTTTTTTTGCCAATTTGATATCTGCCATGAATATTCCGTCTTTTCCCACTCACCCATCTGTTTTGAAGCCACAACAGTCTCATCCCGTCAACCGGGTCATGCTCTGCTTTCTACCGCCGAATTCAATCGACTTTTCTACTTTTTATTTTTTTTTTCCACGGGCCGAAAATACCTCATATTGCTCGCCATAAATTCAAAAGCAATGCCACGCTTGTGTGCAGCCGAAAGCCCTTTGCAGTCTGCCGCTATAAATAGAGATAATACCTTTATAGCTGAGCGCAAAAGAACATGCCTCGTCTGGCGGATATTCGCCGTTGTAAACGGCGGGTAAAAGAAGACAACGGAAGTTGGCTAACATCGGGAGGAAATCGATTGTACAGGCGCGAATTCGGTGAACCCGAACAGATCAATCCTGCCCTTGCCAGAACCAACGCAAAAAAAAGCAAAAAAAAAAAAAAAAGAAATTCGTTTGGGACTTTTGCTTCATCGATGGATCGATTATCTATCACTTGCTTTTAAGTGGATTTATATATATGAACACATGTTTGGGTTTATATAGGTGTAGACGGAGGCACTTTGACGTGGTGTAATGGTTAGCATGCTGGTCTCGTTAAAATAATTACGACATAGTAGTGAGTTCGATCCTGATTGGATGTTCCATACTTGTGTCACGTCTAAGCAATGCTTAGACAAACAACATATATGTGGAGGTGGGTATCATTTAATACATACGTGTATTTATATACATATATAAACATATTAAATTAGGCAGCATATATTTTATATATAAAGAAATAATCATACATAGAATCAATCAGCAATATTAATGCGATTAATGGCGAAATCCCATCGCTAGTAGAAAAATAATGTATGCATTAAAATACTGTTAATCCATTGAATGATGTGATCCTTATTTATAAAACTGTTGTCAGATGTTTCGAGTGTATACTTTTTAAGTTAAGCAAATACTTTCGAAGATCCATGTCTCCATCATCAGGCTGTAATTTTTTTCCTTTAAAGTTAAAACTTGAAGACCGAATGATGTTTTTTTAAAGAGTGTGCTATTGATTGACGGTTGTCGGATGTTTCTACTAGCGAAGTGATTTCGCCATTAATCGCATTAATATTGCTGATTGATTCTATGTATGATTATTTCTTTATATATAAAACACACACAACACACACACACACACACACACACACACACACACACACACACACACACACACACACACACACACATATATATATATATATATATATATATATATATAGGAAAGAACCGTTAGGTTAATAATCTGAAGTTCTTTATTATTTTTGTTTTTATTTTTAAAAAAACAGTGCTTTATACAGAAGTAGAGCCTAAATTATAATTATTTTTTTAAAAAAAAGTAAGATTCCATCGCTACATAAGTGTTTTCATGTTTAAATTGAAGTTTTTAGCTTCTGTTTTTTTGAAACATGAGAACTCTTATGTAGCGATGGAATCATATTTTTAAAAAATAATATATATATGGGACTACCTATACGGATTATATAATAAATATATATGGGACTATATATATGGGACTACCCATACGGATTACCAAGTTTTTCATAATATATATATATATATATATATATATATATATATATATATATATATATATCATCCTTTTGGGTCTACCCATACGGATTAACTAGTTTTGCATAAACTATATATATATATATATATATATATATATATATATATATATATAAAAGTAACATAATTCCTTTGTAACTGGAGATGTGACCTGATGAACCAGGAAAAATATATTTACTGGGAAATAAATTATAGTCATGGAACCTTAAGGTTGTCTTTTTCTTTATTATTTAAGTTATATATATATATATATATATATATATATAAAGAAATATAGTCTTAAGGTGTGCTATATTTATGGGATAAAGTGCTCAATATCAGAGATAGAGCGTGTGTAAATATAAAAGTGAAAATAGAAGTCAACACTTATATATATATATATATATATATATATATATATATAGAGAGAGAGAGAGATAGATAGATAGATAGATATATTCATTTAAACATGTTATATCAATCTTTTAATCAGGACGTCTTGCACTCCAAGTTCTACTGCCCGACATTTGAAAACACATTCCTGTCCAACTTCACAGTACAATAAAATGCTAGTTGACAACACCAATATACTACACAATGAAAATAATAAACAAAAAATTCAAATTCTCGTGGCCTTCTTAAAACTAACCAACACTGAGCAGAATTTATTACCGATGGAACAGCAAAGTTTTCTTTTAAACATCTTCCGTTAAACCTGATGGGCAGGGAAAATTCTATTATTTTTTTCTAGAGATTTTTCCAGCGTTCTTACATTTTTCTTCGTTTAGTGGATGTGAGATGGGTATAAAAAAATAACTGTCCATATCGTCCATTTTTCCAAGCGTTTTTGGCCACTTTTTGGTGTTGTTAGTTTCTCTTCATGTTTTTGACTGTGTGAGATCTATTTTTGTGTTAGGTGTGTGTGCGAATATTCATATATAAATAAAAAATATATTTATAAAAAAGACAATATAAATAAAGTCAAAAGGAAAACTATCCTTTACCAACGCGTTTCGTCCTCTGATGGACTTTATCAATGCAAATGGAAGGATTTTATTTTATAACGTATTTATGATCAGAAGTAAAAAATATCGTTACGTTCTCAAAATATATCAATTTAATAAGATTTATAAATATTCTTCAGGCTAATTTACCTTGAGTTTCAACGATAGCCTGAAAAATATTTGAGCGTATTGGACATCTAACGATATTTTCTATTTTCTGTTCATAAATACATATTTCAAAATAAAACCAGCCGTGATTTATATACACATATGTTGTATATATGAGCAGTAATCGTTCTTTTATATATGTTTCATTGAATGTGACAGAGAAGGATAATTTTATAAAAAAAAACATTTATTCGTTTTTTTCTAATGTTCTTAGTGTTGTTCTTACGGGGGCAAAGAGAGTATAAAAGCTACACCAAAA
>CAHIKZ030001111.1:185000-195000 GCA_903632075.3 Acanthosepion pharaonis | reverse complement strand
ATTTCTTATACTACTAATAATATATATAAAGATAGACAGATTGATAGATAGATTCTTAGGTGCATTATTGAACTTTTGTGTGCCATAATTTACTGTTTGTTCATTGTAAGTATTGTCGTTCTTTAGAAGGGATTCTAAATTTTCTGTGTAGACGTTGGTGTCCATTATGACTATTTAAACATTTAAATCGGTTATAACAAAAGATCGGTATCGGGATCCGAATTTTACCCACATCATATCCAATTTCAAAATTTCTGTCACTGAAGCGGAGGATGACAGTGTCATAACCTTAACCAAAAACCATAAATTCGACCATACCGAATTCATTTAGATTCTTTTTTTTTATTTTCCATCATTTTTCTTGGCAAAATGTCTGTTAACACAGTGGGGGGATATCTACTAACACATGAGATGGAAACCAAAAAATCGACAAAAAAAAATATTTATATTTAAAATTATCCTCACTCCTCGTGCACATGTGTAGTCGTGCCAACGTAAGAAATTTGAAATTTAGTCCGATGAAGACCTAAAGGACGAAACGCGTCACAAGAAAAGTTTTTCCACTTTGTCATACATTTTGCCAAATATTGATATATAAAAATATATCTTATATATATATATATATATATATATATATATATATATATATATATATATATATATATATATATATATATAATGAAAACGAAAGATATCAATTCAAAAGCTTATAACATTAATTTAAAAAAGGGCTTAATACAAAAAGTAGTTATTTATTATAAGTCATTATAAATTTAAAAAAAAGTAAAAAGAAGTGATATTTCATAAGTAGCATTTTTAAATAAAATCGTTTATAACCATCTTTGTTCACCAACTGATGAGATGCTTATGTACGCTCCGGCCTTCTTCAGGTGTTTGGAATGTCGAACTGAACACTTTATTCCGCTAAACGGTCGAAACGTTGTAAAAAATATGAGACAAAGATGAGGACAATAGTAAATGTAAATAATGTACATAATACCTCATCTCAGAAATATAGACAGATACTGAAAGGCCGAAACGTTGTAATAAATATGGCCACAAAGATGAGGACAATAGTCCGAATAATGTAAATAATGCACATAATACCTCATCTCAGAAATATAGACAGATACTGAAAGGCCGAAACGTTGTAATAAATATGGCGACAAAGATGAGGACAATAGTCCGAATAATGTAAATAATGTACATAATACCTCATCTCACAAATATAGACAGATACTGAAAGGCCGAAACGTTGTAATAAATATAGCGACAAAGATGAGGACAATAGTCCGAATAATGTAAATAATGTACATAATACCTCATCTCACAAATATAGACAGATACTGAAAGGCCGAAACGTTGTAATAAATATGGCGACAAAGATGAACAATAGTCCGAATAATGTAAATAATGATAATACCTCATCTCAAAATATAGAAGATACTGAAAGGAAACGTTGTAATAAATATGGCGACAAAATGAGGACAATAGTCCGAATAATGTAAATAATGTACATAATACCTCATCTCAGAAATATAGACAGATACTGAAAGGCCGAAACGTTGTAATAAATATGGCGACAAAGATGAGGACAATAGTCCGAATAATGTAAATAATGTACATAATACCTCATCTCACAAATATAGACAGATACTGAAAGGCCGAAACGTTGTAATAAATATGGCGACAAAGATGAGGGCAATAGTCCGAATAATGTAAATAATGTACATAATACCTCATCTCACAAATATAGACAGATACTGAACGGCCGAAACGTTGTAATAAATATGGCGACAGAGATGAGGACAATAGTCCGAATAATGTAAATAGTGTACATAATACCTCATCTCACAAATACAGACAGATACTGATATTCCGTCCTCTAAAGTTCGCTGATTAATGTTATTAAGGATATACAAAATAGTAAGAGGGACATTATTCTTCTGTTGATTTTCACCTTCTACTGTTTATTGTACCAGTTACAATTAAGATCCATCAAAAGACATCTTTGCTTGTTAAAGAAATATTATTAAATTTTAATTTATTTATTTAATATTTAATTTTTGATTTATATATAGTTAATTTCTAACCTACTTTCATTTGACTTTTCAGTTAGATTTTGAAAGTACTTATTGATCTCTGACTTTTAATGATGATGACCAAAAAAAGCAAGACAAGACAAAGAGCTGTATGTATACTTCAAAATCGTATATATATATATATATATATATATATATATATATATATATATATATATATATATATATGTGTGTGTGTGTGTGTGTGTGTGTGTGTGTGTGTGTGTGTGTGTGAAATATATAGAAAATATGAAAGAACTCGTTAGGTAAATAATCCAAAGTTCTTTAGTATTTTTTGTTATTATTTTTAAAAAATGGCGCTCGATACAAAAGTAGAGCATAAATATAATTATTTATTTAAAAATATGATTCCAGCGCTACATAAGTGTTCTCATGTTTCAAATCTCCATAGACGCTTAACCAGACTAGGCGATGTCTTCTTCCACTTTAAATTTAGACACCCCAACCTTACCCTGACTTGACATCTGTGAATGTAACCGAGATATTGATACAAATTATTAACACCTTACGCCCCTTTTATTTAAACAATTGCTCTCAGCTGTTGCCATAGAAATTTTATTTTAATAATGAATATGCTTGTAAACACGTAAATTTCAGAAATAAGTTATTCCAAAAAAATTTTCGCTTGAAGATGGAACAGAGCTTAGTACTTTAATTCAATTTAATTCTAATAATTATATTGAAGTTTTCGGCTCTTGTTTTGAAACATGAGAACTCTTATGTAGCGTGTTGGAATCATATTTTTTATATATATATATATATATATATATATATATATATATATATATATATTATGTGTTATTACATGCGAACAATCAAGTAAGGACGGAATATGACTGTAAGATATCTCAAAAGAAAATAAGCCATCTATTTTAGACAGATGACTTAAAATTGCATGTTGGGAATGCTAGTGAGGTGGAGGGTCCCCAAGAACAATAAAATATTTCAGTGAGGACATTAGAATGGAATTCGTTTTGGATAAATGTGCTACGACCACTATTTTACAAGGATCACTACAACAAATCTCCTCTATTAGCTATGCCCTGGGGTAACAATCAAAGGTTTATAGCAAGAAGAAGCTTATAAGTACCTCGGTGTAAATGTAAGAGAATTCACCATAAAAATGAAAGCAATAATGTGAAAAGAGTACTAGAGAAGGGTGAGATTGATATTAACCCTAGAACACTAACCCTCAATTAAAGTTACACCACTACTAACCATGGGTATATCATACCCGATTTTGAAGATATCAAAAAAAAATATTAAATATAAATCTTTATTTGAAATATTTTACATGCAGGCACTTCAAACTTTGTACTTTGAGTTAACATTAATAGGAACTGAAAAACTTATTATTTAGGTAAGAAAATCAGCTACTGAAAATTGTAATTAAAAATAGGAAAATTTGCGCTGGGTACTATATACCCATGGTTAGTGTTCTAGGGTTAAGAAATGAATTAATTTCTCAGAAGAGAATTACAGCCATTAATAGCCTTGCTTTTGAGTAGTTCAATACAGTTTCAACATCTTGGACTGGACTCAAAATGATATGAAACGAAGGAATGCTAAGACAAGAAAGTTTCTTTCTAAGCATAATATGCATCATCCAAATGCTGATACAGACCGTCTATACATACCCCGCAAAGAAGGTGGAAGAGGTCTTATTCATCTAGAATTGTCAAACAACACAACAAATATTGGTTGATTATATAAATGGAAAAAAAAAACAAAGGACAGGATGATACAATTAGTCAAACAGCACGAAAAGAGAAAGAAAATAATATTCAATCATAAAATAAGGTTGTAAATTCAAACCAGTAGACTCTGTAGAAAACCAAAACAGAAGCCAAGAACCAACTGTTGTAGCAATAATTATGAAAAAGAAAGCTAAGGATAAAGCTATTGAACAGTTGAAACAACGCATGCAAGACAAACTTCTGCATGGCCAATATCCAGAACGAGGCTAATAAAGACGTTGCTGATTAAGTTAACTCTCATCGATGATTACGAGCATCTGGATTAAAGGCTGAAAGGGAAGGCTTTATTCTTGCAGTGCAAGACTAGAATCTTTTCATTAGGAACTTTCAGGCAAATATCATACATAATTGTGTGGATCCAAAAGGCAGGTTCTGGTGATAAATATCAGAAAACCATAGACGATCTAATCTCAAGATGCTCTGTACTTGCGTCAAATGAATATAAAAATGGTTACCATAAAGTGGGGCAATACTTCCACTGGACAATGTGCAAACACTTTGGAAAAGATGTTAAGAAACACTTGTATGAACATCACCAAGCACCGGTTACAGAAATAGAAGACATCACAATTCTATGGGATTATTACGCCATCTTTAAACATTATTTTTAGTGAAAAAACATATTTCTGTAGATGCTCCGTTTATTTTTTTATTATTTATTTAAGCAACGATTCTTCTTAATCAACGTCACTAGTGGCTGAGCCTGTTAAAAGCACATCTGATCTAAAGACGCAAAGGGGGACGAATCTTCGAATCGTGCTGGCTGGAGAGTGCATCGTTCTTTGATACGGTCTCTGTGATATGCAAGCCAGTAGACAAAAATAAATATATTGTTTAATGAATAAACGGAGCGTTGACTTAAATATGGGTATCCACTAAAAGTAACATTTAAAGTGACACACACACACACACACACACACACACACACACACACACACACACACACACACACACAATATGTGTGTGTGTGAGTGTTTCTATGTGTCTATTAAATTTCACCGGTAAGGTATATCCATTTAACTTTTTATTATATCTTTTCAATTTTCAAAAGAGGTATTTTATATCGGGATTGAAGTCATGAATAAATTGTTCAAAGCTCGTGCTATTTTTCTGTTATATTCAAGTAATTAATTTCTCGGTTATATTCAAGTAATTTCTCTTTGATATTCAAGTACTTTCGTCTATCACAGTCCTTGTCAAGGACGGTGTGATTGTCATTATGATTTTTTTTTTTACTAAATCCTGGCATTTTTAGACCACAGGAATTGGAATTGGAATCAATTCAACGTGACGTCAAATGTAACCTTTAAACTGAAAAGTATTTAACTGTGCGCTAATAGGAGAATATTTAATTTTGAATGAAGAGCCAAGAAAAACACCTTTAAAGTGACAACAGTAACAAATGCTTATCGATAAACGGTTGATTGGGAGTAAGTCTTGCCTTGTGATCACCATTTTTACTTATCTTTTCTTATTTCTTTTTCTCTTATATTACCAGAGAATCAACATTATGATAATAACCTCCCCTCCAACACAAAAAACAAAACAAAACAACAAAAATAAAACAAAAAACATGAATAAAAAAGTAAAAACAATTATAATAGTCACAACCATTAAATGATAAGTATTTACTTGTTAATATTGGCACTATTATGGTTTTATACTTCATCTTAGATTTATAATTAAATGTCCTCCTTTGAAAACCTATACATATATATAAAATAGCAGGACAGGCTGGGTTCTATCTAACATATATATATATATATATATATATATATATATATATATATATATATATATATATATATATATATAAAACATTAGGCAGCATATGATTTACATACAAAGAATAATCACACATAGAATTAATCAGAAGTGATTATTCTTTGTATGTAAATCATATGCTTGCAATGTTTTATGTTTATTATAAACTATCGATCCGCAGTACATAAAAATTCCTATAAAAAACTACTACTAAGACATTACACTATATTATTGAACTATATACTTAGTTCATGACATAAAAAACTGAATACCCTTGTAAAAAATAGAATACGTGGATTTAACACATCACAAGAAATATTTAAATAAAATTCTCACTTAAAAAATTTTGAAAAACTTAGCGTTGCGTCTTTGCACGTTCCGAGATCTTACACAACCGTCAATAATAGCAGATATTCAAAAAACATCTTTCGGTCGACATACAAGTATATCGTCTCAAGTTTTTGATTTTATAAGGAAAAAAAAACACATGCCTGATGATGGATAGAAGACTGTCCGTAAGTACTAGCATTTTAACATCAAATAAACTGAAAAACTACAGACAACAAGTTTTTCGTCAAGGATCAAAACTCGCACTATGGATGAACAGGATTTTAATGCATATATTATGTTTTCTAGCGATGGATGTCGCCAATAATCGCATTAATACTTCTGATTAATTCTATGTGTGATTATTCTTTGTATATATATATATATATATATATATATGAGTAAAATTGGGTAGACGGAACATACGGGAGCTGTGCTAGCACGAAGTCAAAAGTCATCGTGATCGAGGGATTGAGTGTGCTGGTCTTGTTTATATCTCTTCCAGAAACTGTAACTAAGGTCTGCTCAGCATAATATATATATATATATATATATATATATATATATATATATAGTATATTCAATACGAGTGACCAGCTATTATTATGTAAGTGTGTGTTTGAACAGCAATCCTGTTTTATTAAAGACGTCTGATAAAACACTTATTGACCGTTTTATTCTACTTTTCCGTTGTTCATATAAGGATTTTCTTTTTTTTTTAACATAAAGTGTGTAAAAAACTGAACAAATGTATTATATATTCAACTATTTTTAATAGCCATTGTCACGGATATTTTTTAACTGAATATGTAAATTTTTATATATCTGTATTTAGAGTGTAGGGAATGTTTTATTTATTTTAAAACACGGTCATTAAGTTTTGGCCGTGTTCATAGTTGATATTATTATTTTCTTTAATGCGTGCTTTATTTTTTAATCTTTTTTACATGTTGATGAGGCTATTATAGCCCTATTGCTACGAGTATGTTGCGAACTGAGTTTGGCAGGTTCCCGTGTGTGTCTGAATGGGTCCTAATATATGGATATATATTATTAGTATTAATATATGGATATATATTAGTAGTATTAGTGTAAATGTTATTTTAGCGGCGAGATGTATTGTCGTTTCTATTCTTGTCCTCTTTTTATTTTCTTAAATACTGAAATTAATAAGAACCAGCGGATACTTTTTGACTTACTATCGTGTATATATATATATATATATATATATATATATATATATATAAGTCGACCCCCCATGAAAAATTATTACCTGTAGATATAAATATTTATATATATGGTGGGGAAGCAAAATATTTTCAGACAGGAATTGAAAGACCTTTGTAAATTTTTGTACCACTATATATATATATATATATATATATATATATATATATATATATATATATATATATTATGTGTGTGTGTGGTGGTGGGTAGTAATCCGTTGGTATAATTCAAAGGAAAGTCCTATAAACACAATATAAATTTTAAATATTAAATGTTAAAACTAACTCACAAAGGGCCCTCAATATGTATTTCCATTAAACAGAGCAAATTATTTCATTCAGTTGGAATTTATACACTAATTTATGGCTTCTTTACTACCTCTTCGGTTCTACTGTATTTTGTTCTCTCTTTCTTTTTCCCAGCGGACCATTCCTCTTTAACAAACTGACACCATAAACAGTTTGAAAAATCCTGTGAATTATAAAATTAAAATTAGTGAGAGAAAATCATCATTCGCTAATGGTATCCTAATTCCAATAGTATGAAATATATATATATATATATACATATATATATATATATATATATATATGACATAGTTTATAAATGCAGCGAAAATGGTCTAATGTTTATCAGGAGCTAGATATGATCAAACTATAGTCTTATGATATATAGGTATATTTATGGATAAAATTGTTCACTATCACAGATAGAGCTTATGTAAATATAAAAGTGAACCATCATGTTGACACCGAGGTGACAGTCTCTTTTATACAGAAGCACAGCCTACGCGTCAGTTAAGATTTGTCAGCACACAATAACATTTTTAGATTAATACGAAATTATTATTACATTAAAAACCATTGATTGTTTATATTGCATACGTACATGCATATATATATATATATATATATATATATATATATATATATATATATATATGTGTGTGTGTGTGTATGTGTGCTTAGGCAGCAATCCTTCTTTCATGCAAATTTCATTGAATACGACAAACAAAAGTGCTTTTATTTAGTTGTTTATACAATTTCTCATGTGATCTAATTTGTTTTTATTCATTTCGGATGATAAATTATATAAAATCTGTCCAATTGTTCTTTTTAACCGATCTCTTTCGGCTATACATATAGCCATTTCCATGGTTGAACTATATTTACTGTTAATACGATATAGTTTGCTGCATGTATGTATTTAAATGATATTTCTTGTTGACAGTTAATATATTTCAACCTTGAAAATGGCTAAATGTATTGTCGAAGGAGCTCGGATAAAAAGAACAATTGAACAGTTTTTATATAATTTAACATCCGAAAATAAAAAAAATAATTATGAAAAATTGTATAAAAAACTAAATCAAAACACCTTGTCTATCGTATTCAATGATATGTGCGTATATATATATATATATATATTATGAAACGGACAATATATATATTTTATTGTTATACGTTGTCTATATGGACACAAATATTTAAATAAATGCTCTGTTTATAATAAATAACGTATAGCCATAAAATAATAAATAACGTATAACAATACATACACACACACACACACACACACACATATATATATATATATATATATATTGAACAATGAAAAAAAATAAAAATCTTCAGACACACTGGGTTGTAGATTAATATTCTTTCGTTTTTTTTTATTATTATTTCATTTAGATTCCTCGACTAGTTTCGGCCAAAATGGCCATCATCGGGAGAAGAAATATTTCTGCTTGCTGGTAGCAGTAAACTACAGAAATGTATCTTTTGCTGGAGAAAATGAACTTTTGTCTGTAGTTTTCATTTGTTTTTTTTATTTTTTAAATTTTTAAATTTTTTTATTTTATATATATATATATATATATATATATATATATATATATATATGTGTGTGTGTGTGTTTGAAATTGGAAAGCATTCAAGAAAGATTTGTTTCGAAATATATCCGATAATGCATTTCACTATTTAAAGCTTCATCGGATCCTAAAGAGAAAAGTATAGAAATGAAATGCGTGTTTGTTGATGTCTGTATTTTTAAATAATAAAATCTCATTGTTATTTTTACTAAGCTGGGGTTTCTCGTGACTAATAAAATAAAGATAATGTGTGACTTTTAAAAAAGTCATTAACACATTTTTTTACTTTCAGTTCAAGCCGAAATATATAATCCTTCAGAATGGGTAGAAAGTAAAAGATTTTTTTCTTTTTTTATCCACGCGTTTTCCGTGTCGACATTATGTTTTAAAATTAGGATAATCCCTTAAATGGTGAAATGCATTATCGGATATATTTCTAAGCAAATCTACTTTCATGAACGTTTTTCGAATTGTCAGAAATTTAAAAAGCTTTTTCGGTATTATCCTAATTTTAGTATATATATATATATATATATATATATACTAAAATCCGAACAGTGACGTCCCATATCACGAAACGTCCGCGTCTCGCGAAGGACGCTACTTGCTAACAAACAGTAATTTTAATTTATTTGTAACAAACAGTTATTTCTGATGAAAAATTGAGCACAATTTGAAATATCAAATATATATATAAATAAATAAATACTTTCATAAAATAAAACATTATTATTTTTAATTTGAAACTTTTTCTATATATATATATATATATATATATATATATATATATATATATATATATATACAAATATAGAAAACTATACTCGTTTCGAAAAACCCTCGAATTTTTGATTTGCCAATAATCAAATCAATCTCGAGGGAAAAAAAGGTTATAAAAAAAGAAAGAGCTACAAACATGAACTTCTGTCGACAAAAAATCGCACAGATAC